>JASDQU010755160.1:29344-42664 GCA_032191745.1 Picea mariana | reverse complement strand
TGCCATCCGAACTGTGGGAAACGCAACCATACATTGTACAATTAGACAGCCTCTGTTACAGGATGTGCTTCTTGGGTTAGCAGAATTGTCATATGAAGCATACCTACAGAAAAAGGAAAACAATGTCTACATGTTGTGCCACTTTCAGATACATGGCAAATTTACCTTAAATGAGGACAATGCAATATTGCATATCAACTGGAAAAAAAAAATCATATCAAGCTTTGGAAGGAAACGAAAATATCTCATGTGTGTCTGTAATTTTTCTTCAACACTTAGATGAATGTTCGTCGGACTCGAGTTCTTCAGAGTTTACATCTATAGTTGTAAAATTCTCTTTCTAGAGATTTTGTCTCTTCTTGTGCACTTGAAACAACAAGGAGAATCTAACTACAAATGAAATCGATGTTGTTATTTTGATATTTTTTTGCATCTCCCAGTAAGAATTTTGCATATTTGTATGAAAAAAAAAATGGTGGCTAGTTGTGGCTTTGTTGGAGGAGTCTACATGTTTTTTGGTGCCCAAATTGGACAATTGTTTTCCAACTATACAACCATGGTAGGATTTCTTCATTTTTTTTTGGGTACCCGAATAAAAAAACAAATTGGTCTCCAACTATACATTTATAGTATGGTATATGCATTTTCTCGATGTCGTAATGGAAAAAAAAAAAGACTTAGCATGGATTGAAACATGAGCTTGATATTTTCATAACTCGCTATAGAGATTGGGGAGTTCGGGAATTGGAATTCATGCCGGCAGGTGCGGTTGTTGGTGATGTACACACGCATAAGATTGTTCAGTCCAGAAATGGGAAGCATGAGTGCAAACCCCATAAAAAGTATCCAATTGTAAATAACTCAGGCCCATCCTTTGAACCATTGAAATAGATTTCTCCTCTAGGCAGAACCATCAAACATTTCCAATAATATTGGAAATTTGGCATTGTTAAAACTGGTAGTGATAGGCCATGGCACTATGATAAGAAAATTTCCATAGTGATCTTTCTTAATGGTAAAATAATAATTAGAAACTTTCTTGTTCCCCATTTTGAGGTTTGGTTATAGCTAGCGTACAGTGGCGAAGCTCCACTAGTTTTGTGTTGTCTTGTGTTTGGAAGACTTTTGTTCATATCCCATGGCCCTGGTTATGGGAACATATACCAGATGTAAGAGAAAACCAATGCCACAATGTATTTTTTTTATATATCAAATTGTTTGATGCAAAGGTTGATGCATACTGCTCTATGGAACCTTGTGGGATCTTGCTTGACGCCATTTGTGTTAGTGCATTGCCTTCTGCCTCAAATTTCAATACATTTGTTGTTTACTTGGTTCTTGGTTTTATGCTTGGAAAATTAATAATTCTTTCAAGATCTTCATAGTTTTTCTATGATCTTAAAGACTATAGAGGACATGCTTTTCCCTTTAATATAATCTCTATGATGCAAATGTAGTGTGTGGCTCGTTTTAGCACTTTTCCTTGATCGATGAACTTAGCAAAATTAATCTAGTGGAATAATTTGAAATAAAAGAATATATACTATGAGAAGTCCAATGGAACTATCATATCAACGAGAGGACATTAAAATTCAAATTCGTCGTTGTTATACTTGCGATGAAGCTAACAGTACAATAATTTTACTTAAACATCCAAAAATTGATTTTCTTGTAGCTTTTCGACGCTTCTCTTATGCAAACAGATCCTAGAAACTATAAGCATGGCTCGCTGTATCTATTCCTTGATTGAAGAACCTATTCACATGTTTAATGCACTTCATAGTTACTGTTAAGACCATCAATGGGGCTTTCTAACACCAATTCCCGCCTTCAAAAATTCCATCCCCTTTCTTTTTTCCCTCTGCTTTCCCTTTCTGGTTACTTACTCGTTTTTCGAAACATGTCTAGGTGTGGGAGTTGGAGGATTCACATCTTTAGATTTCCACTTACTTTTATATGACTAGCCCGACCGACCGCTTCCTTGTTTCATATTGAACAAAATTTTTGGATCGCGGGTTCCCGGATAGCGAGTTCAACATTGCGTTTCCATTTTTTCCACCGCCTCCAAACATCACCCAGACTTCCACGATCTACAAATTAGCAAACAAATTCTCCTTTATCTCGTTTTTAACACTTTTCCTTTATCGATGAACTTAGCAAAATTAATCTCCTGGAATAATTTGAAATAAAAAAATATATACTATGCGAAGTCCAATGGAACTATCATATCAACGAGAGGACATTACAATTCAAATTCGTCGTTGTTGTACTTGCAGTGAAGATGACAGTACAATAACTTTACTTAAAAATCCCAAAATTGATTTTCTTGTAGATTTTTGACGCTTCTCTTATACAAACAGATCCTGGAAACTATAATCATGGTTCGATATATCTATTCCTTGATTGAAGAACATGTTCACATGTTTAATGCACTTCATAGTTACTCTTAAGATCATCAATGGGGATTTCTTACACCAATTCCCACTTCCGAAAATTGTCATCCCCTTTCTTTTTTCCCTTTGATTTCCCTTTCTGGTTACTTACTCGTTTCTTGGAAAATTTCTAGGTGCGGGAGTTGGCGGATTCATGTCTTCATATTTCCACTGTTACTTTTATATCACTATCACGACCGATCGCTTGCCCATTTCATATTGAACAAACTTTTTGGATTGCGGGTTCCCGAATAGGTGGGTTCAACATTGCGTTTCCATTGTTCTACTGCCTGCAAACAACACTTGCACTTCTGTGATCTACAAATTAGCAAACAAATTCCCCTTTATCTTGTTTTCTTTCTCTTTCTGTTTACTTGGTCCTTTTTTTGAATGTGTCCTTTTTCCGAATGTCTTGTTCTTTTATATACAACACCATAAGTTCTGCAATATACAAATTGACCCTCGAAATCCATCATTGTCTCCTATTCTGTGTTACGCATTTTTCATTCAATAGTTGGGGTAGATACAATTTGACCATCAAGCCATCATGTCTCGTGAGTAGATCTTGTGGCCCTGTTTTCAAGCCCGTCAATATTCACTGTTCTGAGTATGTCTAATGATTTTATATCATGAGTCCGACCAACCTCTTGTCCATTGCATACTTGGCCACTATTACCATCGTCGGTTCCTGACCAGGCTTGCTCAACATTGCGTTTCCATTGTTCCGCTACATACAAACAACACCTAAAATTTTGTGATATACAAATTGATGGCTGAAATCTAGCATTGTGACATACAATTTGACCATCGGCCCCTCACATCTCCTGAATATATCTTGTGACCCTATTTTGAAGCCCGACCGACCGCTTTTCATACTTGCCCATTTATTGGAATCTGTTTCGTGGGTTGGCGGGTGGATGAAATGTAAAATGCCTAGTCACTCTTTTCCATATTCGCCACCTTCATACTTATTTCTAGATATGAAATTATTAAGTTTTGATTCTAGTAGTTCATCATGTAGGAACCGTTAAGATTTTCATTAATGTCGAGAAGGCCGAAGAAGATTTGTCATTAATATGAATTAAACCAATATTTGCGGAGAAGAGTGTTATCATTTCCAAGTATTCATTTAAAACATGATGCAATCTCTTTCATGCGTCGACCGATTGGCACCTTTACGAAATCTATAATTCTTAATCGCTCTTCATCGTCACCGCCACGTTTGCACGTTTTTCTAAATATGCAATTAGTAAGATTTAATGGTAACAAATCATTACGCATGAACCTTGGATATTGTCATTGATCATCGAAAGACTCGAGGAGATCTTACATTGATACACATTAAACCAAGTTTTGCGAAGGGTTATATTACAATTTTCATTTCAAACATCATCTGGAGAAAACAAAAATTATTGTTAACTTATGGCAACATTTCCACATCAGTTCTGTCCAGATACAGTAAACACATTCGGACACGATGGCCATAGGTTCCAGTATTCCAGGGCATATTCTTACTACTCATCTCCCTCCACCCAAGAGAAAAAAAAAATATGGTCCCTTGGTGCACCAAGAGATATATTTCAAGCCAAAGAATTCCAAGGAAACATTGCCTGCTCAGACAACCTGCCTGCCTGCATTGATGGCTGGCACAAAGGTTTATGGGATGGATTTCGAGCCGGAAGAAGATGACTTGTGGACAATGATACGACAATGGATGATGGCAATGCGGAGACTGTCCCCACTCCTTCTCCCAAATTGAAATAAACCATAATGAGTGACACTTCCCGACTCGATGATGGCGGTCGAAAGTAGGAATTCCAGAGGTCCAAATTAGTCCGTTCTGGGCGGAAGTCTTTCACTATAAGGAAATTATCTATTGATGCTCTCATAGATATATTTCAAGCCAAAAAATTATTCAATCGTGAGACCACTGTCCTGTTCTCTGGATATACAATTAACATCTTAGGGAATGATGACCAGAACTCCCACTAGTGTAATGAATATTCCTACTAGTCATCTCCCTCCACCCATAGTAGACTAATTTGGGCCTCTAGAATTGCTCGTGCAACCTGTGTCCCTGAAGTTTTCGGCTGTGAGGAGGTGGTTTCATGGTGTGTCCTAACTTTCAGTTTCAGGCTATTCTATTTTCTCTGCAACGTTTTTCATCTTCTTCCTCACGAGAAGCTTGTGAGAACTATCAATTTTACCTCATGTCTGTTGTTCATCTGCTTCAAGCCAAGGATTTATTCCACTGCGGAAACATAATCCTGTTTCTTTTTCGCCTTAGGTCTTCCGCAAAATATTGAGATCGCAGAACTGAACATTGATCCACCGAGGTGAAGACTGCAATGATTTCCTAAAAACAATCATGGTAATCAGTTTTGTATGCATATTAAAGAGTATCTTGATGGCTCCTGCATGTTGCAGATCATGTGCATGTGTTTATGGCAAATATGCTCAATGTTTTGGCCCAAATAACTTGGTCCAATTTCTATGGATAGATATACAGTGCTCAATATTAATTTTTTTTTAATGGATTTACTATTAAAACTTTTGCCTTGGAGTCTTTATTGTTTCTTATTTTATGAATTTAACACCTCTTCTCATTGGCATGGTTCAATAGTCTCGTAGTTCTTTGATATTGTATTTTCTTAAGTAATTTGTTCTAAAATGGAGCATTTAACAATTATATGACAATGCATTGTGTCGATCCATCAGGATTTTATGGAAACAAAAATGAATTTCAGACTATTTCAAACTAACGTTCAATTCTATTCGTAATGCAGATAGAACATAGCAAGACCAAATCACAATGTTGTAGCAAGATTGTCATTCTTGTTTATAGAAATGCAATTATTAATCTTTAATGCTAACAACCCATCATGCAAGAAGTTTAATACTTAAGTTAATATGTTAAATTCATGGAAGAATGTATCAAGAAAAAAATTACTCCCACAAATTGCAATATAATCTAATTTTCAACAAAACATTTGCTGACAATTACTAGAAAATGACGGTTTTGCAACAATGGGGCTTGTTTGAAACCAATTCCCACTTACGAAAGTTTTCCTCCGCCTTTCTATTTTTCCACTCTTTTATCCCCTGTAGTTTCTCTTTCTTATTACTTAGTCGTTTTTTTCGAAAATGTCTTGTTGCGTGGGTTGGAAAATTCACGCGTTCACATTTTCATCCATGATTTTATATGGTGATTCCGACCGAGTGATTACCCTTTGTCTAAATTACACTTTCCATTGTTCCGTGACTTGCAAACAACACTTCGACTTCTGCAATATGCATATTTACTTCTGGACTCCCACATCATCCCCTCTTCCATGTTACACATTTTGCATTGAAATGTTCCGATATATACAATTTGATAGTCAGGGCCTTACGTCTCCTCAGGAACCCTTGTCTCCCTATTTTGAAGCCTGTCTGACCACTTTCCACACTTGACCATTTCTTGATATCTCTTTCGCAGATCGTCGAGTTTCAGCTTCAGAAAATTTCCAATTTCTAGTTGTTGTTTCCTGTGCCCTCTACCTTCAAATTTATTTCCAAGTATATGCAATATGTATACAACTTCTCCAGAAACATACAGAAAAGATATTTCCAAGAAATGGAATATTTATTACAGATTTGAATATATTGGACCTTCTTTTCCCTCTTCTATTCTTAACCAAATTCCTGTTTCTTTTTCCCCTCTACTCTCTCTTTCTTGTTACTTAGTCATTTTTCCAAAAATGTCTCAATCCGCGCGTTGGCTGACTCACGGATTCACATTTTTGCTTGTTCTTTTATATCTCTACTTCGACTGACCGCTAGCCATTCGATGCCTAGCCACTTTTCAGATCACAGATTCTAGGGCAGATGGGCTCTATATTGCACTTCCATTGTTTTGTGACCTGCAAACAACACCCAAACATCCGCGATATACAAATTTACTACCACACTCCCACATCATACCCTCTTCCATGATAAACAGTTTGCACACGAAATTTCTGAGACCTGCAATTTGACCTTCGGATCTTCACGTCTCCTAGGGAACTATTGTCACCCCATTTTGAAGCCCCTGCAGTCGCTTTCCATATTTTTCTATTTCTTGGAATCTCTTTCGCACCTCATATTCCATACTTACCCGAATTTTCGCTTGCGGATTCCCAGACAAGCGGAGTGCACTTCCAATTTTCCTTGACTTGCAAACAACCCCCTGAATTTTGTGGTATACAAATTGACTTCCAGAATCCTAGATTTTCCCCTCTTCTGTGTTACACAGTATGCACTCAAAAGTTTTGATCAATACAATTTGATCGTCAGGGTCTCATGTCTCCTTGGGAACCCTTGTTAGCCTATTTTGAAGCCCATCCAACCGCTTTCTACAACTATCTATTGCAATCTCTTCCGCGGATCGTTGGGTTGGCAGGTTCAGACAATTTCCAATTCCTAGTTGTTGTTTTCTATGCCCACCACCTTCGCACTTCTTTCCAAGTATATGGAATACGTATATAACTTCTCTAGAAACATGCAGAAAAGATCTTTCCAGGAAATGGGATATCTATTATAGATGTGAATATATTTACCCTTCTTTTTCATCTTCTATACTTAACGAAATTTCCATCTCTCTTTTCCCTGTACTTTATCTTTCTCTCCACTTAGTTATTTTTTTGAAAATGTCTAGCTACGCGAGTTGGTGGACTCGCGGGTTCACATTTTCACTCATGATTTTATATCGTGACTCCAACTAAGCGCTTCCCCATTCCATACCCAACCACTTCTCTAACCGTGGATTCCCAAGTAGGCGGGCTCTAGATTGCACTTCTATTGTTTTGTGACCTACAAAAAACACCCTGAATTCCACGATATACAAATTTACAAACGGACTCTCACATCATACCATCTTTCGTATTACAGTCTACCTATCATCCCCTCTTCTGTGGTACACATTCTGCATTGAAAAATTTTGAGACATACAATTTGACCATCGGGTCCTCACGTCTCCTGTGGAACTATTGTAACCCCATTTTGAAGCCTATCCGTCTACTTTCCATACTTCACCATTTCTTCAAATTTCCTTTGCGGATCGTTGGGTTGGCGGGTTCAAGAAATATCCAATTCCTAATCGTTGTTTCCTGCACCCACGCCCTTTGCAATTAGCAATTAGCAAGTATATATAAGGTCTTATTTCTAAGTATGCAATTAACGAGCATTAATGCTAAACCAAGATTTGAGAAGATCTCCTATTAATACGCATAAAACCAAAATTTTTGGATGGTTATATTATCCAAACATCATGGAATTTCATTTGAGCATTGTCGGGTTGGCCCGTTCACAAAATATTCAATCCTCAATTATGAAAATGAGTCTGACCGACTGTTTCCCTATTCCATACTTAGCCACTTTCCTAGAATTCCACAAATATATAAACCGACCGTTCAACTTCCCCATCATGCTCTCTTCCGTTTTACACATTTTGTAACAAAAAATTCTGAGACATAAAATTTGACCGTCGGACACTCACCACTCCTGAGTATCCCCCATAACCCTATTTTGAATCTTGTCCGACTACTTTTAGGACCTTTCCATTCCTTCCTTTCTCTTCCCCATCTCTATCACCCTCGCACTTGTCTATAATAAAAGAAATGTATATATATATATAGATAGATAGATAGATAGATAGATAGATAGATAGATAGATAGATAGATATCTTGTTTCTAAATATGTAATTAGTGACCTTTAATTCTAACATCTCATCATGCAGGAACCATATAGATTGCCATTGATGACCGAAAGGCTCGAGGATATCTCCTATTAATATGCATTAAACCAAGATTTGCAGAGGGTTATATTATCCCTTCCGAGTGTTGATTTCAAAATCATGGAATGTCGTTCGCACATCATCGGGTTAGCACATTCATGAAACCTCCAATCCTTAATTTCTCTTCGCCATACCCGCCACCTTCGCACTTCTAAATATGCAATAAGTAAGCTTCACTGCTAACATCTCATCATGCAACACCCATAGAGATTGTCATTAATGAGCGAAAGGCTTGAGGAGCTTTCCCATTTATAAGCATTGAAACAACATTTGTGGAGGGTTATATTATCGCCTCCAACTATTCATTTCAACCATCATCTGGAGCAAACGAACGTTCTCATAAACCTATGGCATCAGCTCAACAACAGTTATGTGGAGATATAGTGAATATCTTCGGGCGCGAGGACCAAAACTTTCAGTGGTCCAGGGAATATTCTTAGTACTCATCCCCTGCCACCCAGGACAAAGTAGTTTGGACCTCTGGGATTTCTTGTGTAGGTTATTTCCCTAAAGTTTTTGACTGTAAGGAGCTGGTCTCTTGGTGCGCCAATAAATATAATTCAAACCAAAGAATTATTCCACTGCAGAACCACTCTTCTGTTTCTTTGTCACCTCAGGTCTTCTTCCAGATGTTAATATTGTTGGAGCCAACATTGACATTCAAAGGAGAAGATTCCAAGCAGTTCCTAAGATAGCATAATAACAGGTTGGACCTCTTTCCCGAGTTCCTGGAAGACCCGATGGCAGTTCCTGAAGATATCAAAAGCTGGCAGGTTAGTTCATTTAGAAATCCATTCCAAGAAATTGCCTGGTTGTTTACAAGAATAACGAGACATGAATCCTCAACGACTGTTTCCCGCATGGCTCTTTATATTTTGTATTTCACAGTCAAGGAACAAGCCATTTTTTATTGGGGCAAGCTAATTTCCCATGAAATCTGTTCCCAATTGTCAAGCTTCAAAAAGGAGAAGAAATTTTATATGTCATCCTACTTGGTTTTTGTGATAGCAAATTGCTGCCACTTTCCAGAACTATCTCTGTCCAATAAGGTAAACGGAGAATTCAACCCAGTAACATTCTGGTATCAAGACTTGTGGAAGCACAATGCCTCCCACTATTTTTATGAGGTTTTTAATGGCTTTGTGTCTGTTTTCAAAGTTTTGTTGTTAGGAGAAGATGCTCCCCGCATATCTGACCAGGGAACCAGGTTTTTGGACAGGAAAGGGGCACTCGAACATATGGATAATTACACTGTGATAAGTATTTTTGGCTCCAGGGAAAAACCTGCTCTCCTTCCATGTTACATTACAGACAAAATGTTTGTTACAGAAATAGCAAGGCAATACAACTATTGGTTGCATCTATTCCAAGAGAAGAGAAAAAAACAATTCATTCCTCTACCTTGGAAAGTCAGGGACTTCGTGTTGAGGAACGTCAAAAAAATTGACGAATTCACAGACCATTTCAACAACTTGAACCTAAGGTATGTTGAAAGCCTAAGAGGGTTCAACCCTAATCAAATTTTTTTCGAACATTTACAAACACTTGGCTTCGACAATTTTTTTTAAAAAAAACACCTGACCAAAAACAGAGACACTGACCACAACGCTCCTTCTTTTGATGTCGATGACCTAGACACACTGCAAATCACCACTAAAATGTACAAGCAACAGGGAAAATGCCCCAATGAGAAGAGTGTTCAATCGATGGATAACACTCCCAAAAGTAATACATCTCAGAGCATCGCTCTAACGGCCTACCATAGTAACAAAAAAACTCAGAATTATTCAAACGGAGGAGGAGATAACGACCCTCCTCACCCTAAAATTGATAGTTCTTACAAGCTTCCAGTGGACAAGAAGAGAAAAAAAATTGTGGGATAGGCGGAAGAGCCTGAAATTGAGAGTGAGAAAATGGAACATGAGCCTGATCTGGATAGCATATTCCACTACCTTGATCAGCCCGAAGACGCGATCCAGCATAGTCTTCTAATGGACACAGTTGATATCAAAAATTTTGATGAAGATGAATCCTTCATGTTCTAGAGCGTTGTTTTTGACAGCCAATCCCAAAAATTAATTATTGAAAAAAAAGATGTAAAAAATAAGAAAGGAAAATCTCGTTCAGAGGTTAACCTTGTGAAAATGCGGCCGTCCCAAATCTGTCGACTTCACATAGAGACCACAGATGCTCTTGATGATTCCATTGGAGGCATTAAGGCCGAGAATGCGAGACTGAATGATCGAGTCAAGGAATTGGAAGAAGCTTTGATTCCTATGCCATTGCTTGCCAATCCTTTGGCAATAGCCATGCATGGCACCCCTGCAACAAAGTTAAAAGGATCCTCCAGCCTCCTCTCATTGTGTAGAGGATATGTGGAGAATAATATCAAGAAAATAATGGACCTGCTTGTTGAGTCGTGGGAAACATGACAAACCATGGCTTCCCTTGGAACGAGGGAAGATAATTTGCTCAAACATTTGCAGGTAGAATTAAAAAATGAAGAACGTTTCTATTTAGACATGGTCCTTCCTTTTGGCACCTTTGTCAACAACATGACATAAACGAGAAGAATACAACAAGATCTCCCATCCAAATACCAGATCACTCAACTAAATGCATGCTGGAAAGAAAAAGTGAAGAATCTGTATCTCATTGTCTAGTCATGTGAACAAGCCATATCAAAGAAAGAAAAATTATTCACAAAGCTTACCAAAATAGACTTAGCCGAAAGGACCAATGACTTCCGATACGCCAACTTAATCATCAACTCCTTTCCCTTAACTAAGCAAGCCTTCGATAAACATGTTGATATTTTTAAGGTGTTGTCTTTGGAAAAGCTTTACAGCATCCTTGAATATGGTGAAGATGACATCGACAACTGGATAGTCAACTATTCGGTACAAAATGAACAAATTGATCAGGCTTTGCGTAATCTTTCTATCGATCTAAGGGAATCAGAAAACAAACTTTTCAACATAAAAATATGGAATGAGATCAACATCACCCCCATGAGAAGCTACATTGAAGAATGGCTCGAGAGGGAATTGAAGCAGGTCACAGACGAAAGACAACATGCAGTTTCCACGATTCTAGTAGCCATCCATGACAACAATCAAAAGACATCAACAAACAAACAACAAAAGGGGTGATATGTACCATCACTGTAAGTCTATACTGATCACATCCTTCTTTCTTTATCAATCCAGTTATTCCACTTTTTTAAATAGAAATGTCTAGCCAAAGACTGATACCTTTCAATTTATTCTTTTCAGGTATTACACTCTACCGTCACCCACTTCTTCTTTCCACAATCCTATTTCTTGTACATATTTCTCTTATGGTCCGTGGGAGCCCCAATCCCATTCTATATGAAAAATGCATTTAAATTTCCAGGAATATGTAACAGACAATATTATTTTTTGATATATTTCAAATAAAATTGTTTTTTATCTCCTTTTATATATATGTCCTCATAAATTTTTAGCTTCCACCAAGAAATTGTGTTTATTTAATTTCAAAACTGTTTTTTATCTCCTTATATATATATATATATGACCTCAAAGATTTTTATCTTCCACTATGTTGAATGACAAGAAATTTTGTTTATTTAATTTTAATATAACTTATTTTGTGCTCGCACATATAGAGACAAAATAAACAGAAATTTTGAACATAGCAAAATAGATTATATAGTTTCAAAAAATAAATGGGACTCTAGGGGCTACGTGTCATTTACTGCATAGATACCACATGTGCTTCATGCTACTTGCCACATCTCCATTGCAGTTTCCATCTGCCTCCGCTATTTTTTCCCATCCCTGTGCATTTATTCCCAATTCAACCTAGCAAAAACTACACTGCCATACAACACTTGTTTTAATTATAAAACACATTTAGGTAAGGTAACTCAAGAAAAGAAGTTAAGGAGTAAGGCATTTCTAAAATATCTCATTCAATAAAAGGAATTTCCAATAGAGGATGTTTATGTGTAAAAGCCTAGATATATTGTAAAGCCCAACAATGCAATTTAGGGAAAATTAATTCAAGGAGAGGATACTATTATGGTGCTCAAGGATAATCCGCTTTAACATTATTTATTGATACTTGATGGATCCATTGGGACAAAGTTTGTGCGGGTCATTGGAAGATTTTTAATAGTATTTTACTAGTTAAGAAAGTTTAATATTAGTGTTTTTTTTGTTAGTTAATTAAGAGTATGTTAGTAAGTTGTACTTTTTTGTTAGTTAAAACATTATATTTATCTTGCGAAGGGAAAAAGAACTAACGTGAGATATTATATATGAAGTACTCTTAGGCAATGGAGGGGTCCTTTCGGTGATGTGCGTTATTGCAAGGTGTTGGAGAGACTATTTTGGGTCAAGAGAAACATCCATAATGCCTTGGATTTGGCATGAGTTGGCATCCTGGGATCCTTGGATTTGGCATGAGTTTTTTCCTTTTTATTATCAATGATATAAATTTTCTGTGAAAATATTTTGCCTAAGTCTTCCATATTACTGTTGTACCTTGTAGTTATTGTTTTTTTTTTTTTATCATTAATGTTGGTTTTCCTCTTTTTATGTTATTTGTTATTTTTACTATTAGATCCTATGAATGCTCTAAAAAGAAGGAGATTCAATACTTTTAAAAAAAGTTTTGGGGCTCACAACATTTAATGGAGTGGAGTGTTATAGTGGGATTGGTTGCAAAGAAATTGACAAAATCGATAAAAACATATGTACACTTTGAGTGATATAGTGGGATTGGTTGCAAAGAAATTGACAAAATCGATCAAACATGTGTACACTTTGAGTTCTCCAAAAATATATACACTTCTTTGAAATTTTAAACCTACCTTGTTTTGTGTGTTAGTTGATTTGCTAGGTTTAATCCTTGTAAAGAAAGAAGACTATAATGCAGATGCAAACTTCTCCATTTTCACAAGTAGATTTTATAAACCTTTAATTGTCACTTCTAAGACCATCAACATTGTGCACTAGCCCTAAGGTTTTGGAATGGATCAAATTAGAATTTTGGAAGGTATGTGAGGGTGTTGGTAATGATGGGGGAGG
>JASDQU010755160.1:0-29244 GCA_032191745.1 Picea mariana | reverse complement strand
GCGAAGGACCTCTTCATGATCTGTGCAGAATGGAGGTTCTTTTTAGACCTTCTATCCCCGACAGTATTGAGCATTGGCAAGTCTTCGAGGAAGACGATCAAATTATCAGATTTATGGAGAATAACAAAGAATTCACATATACACAAGTTGCTTTCCTGGCTGATTCTATGGACTTGGAAATCATCAACCTGCAAAACAATACCTTACTAAAGGATTGCATTCCTCTAGAGAACCTATTTGATAGGTATGATGTTTTCAAAGGAAAAAGAACCAATAAGCAAGGTGAGGAAGCCTTGGAATTCAACATTGGTACTGAGATGGACCTGAGAATGGTCAAGATAGGAAAAGGGACTACCGAGAAAGAGAGGAAGGAAATACTGGAGGTCATTAGGGAGTTCAGAGACACCTTTGCTTGGAACTATGAGACTTAAAGGCCTATAGAGGAGATGTTATCCAACATGCTATACCCTTGGTGGAAGGAGCCAAGCCATTCCGACAAAAGTTAAGGCATATCAACCCGAAATTAGCTAGATAGATACAAAAGGAACTTCAAAAAATGGTTGACGCTAGTATCATAGCCCCAAACAGGTATTCGTCTTGGATGTCAAACTTGGTAGTTGTTCGGAAGAAAAATGGTGATATCCACTTGTGTGTCGATTTTCTCAACCTCAACCAGTTGTCGTTAAAGGATAATTATCCCCTCCCAAACATGGAACATCTTCTTCAATGAGTCACAGGGGTAGGGATGTCTATGCTAGATGGATTCTTAGGATACAACCAAGTTTTACTCAAAAGGGAAGATCAACTCAAGACTGCGTTCACTACACCCTGGGGAACTTTTACGTACTTGAGAATGTCATTTGGTCTCATGAATGCGGGTGCCACCTTTTAGAGAGCAATGGATTTTGCCTTCAGGGACCTTATACAAAAAATCATAGAAATTTACCAAGACGACCTCACAGTTGTGTCCAAGGATAGGAAAGACCATCTCTCCCACCTCAGGATTGTTTTTGAACGGTGTAGGAAGTATGGCATCTCACTAAATCCTAAGAAGTCTGTTTTTGGGATTGACGAAGGAAAACTGTTGGGACACGTGGCCTTACCAGGGGGAGTCTCCATTGATCCTGAAAGAGTCCAATCTATAAGAGATGTCTGCCATCCAGTCAACAAGAAAGACTTACAATATTTTCTTGGAAATATCAATTTCATCCGTAGATTTGTGCCTAACTTTGTTGAAAGGATAAAACCATTAAGTGCTTTGCTCAAAAAGGATGTTGCTTCCAGGTGGGGAGATGAGACTAATAGATCTTTTCAAGATATCAAGAATGCCATCTCCCAAGCCCTCGTCTTTATTAGTCCTGATTTTTCACGAGATTTCATAATTTTCTCATTTGCATCCCAGGATACTATTGCAGGCGTATTGATGCAGAAGGATGCTGACAACTATGAACATCCTGTAGCCTTTATGAGCAAAGTCCTAAGAGATTCAGAATTGAACTACTCTATCATAGAGAAGTAGGCCTATGCCTTGGTTAAATCCCTCAAATATTTCAGAAATTACATCGGTTACAATAAAATCAAAGCTTATGTCCCGTACCCAGCCGTGAAGGATGTTTTATCCCAATAAGACTGTATGGGTACTCGAGGAAAGTGGGTTTCGAAAATCCAGGAATATGACTTAGAGATAAAACCCACCAAGATAATAAAGGTACAAGGTCTGGCCCAAATGCTAACTGAAAGCAATCAGGAAGCCATACAGATGGGTGAGAATGAGCAGGTGAATGTAATAGTCAGTGAACTAGAACATGATGAGTGGTATTCCGACATAGTTTATTATCTAAAGAACTTGTCTTGCCCTGATCATCTGGTAGATTACAAGAGGAGGGCTTTGAGGTTGAAGGCTATGAATTATTTCCTGACCGAATATGGACTTGGGTGGAAGAATCTTTATGGTTTTATACTTTGATGCGTAAACAAGGAAGAGGCAAAGAAGATCTTGGAGGAATTACATTCTAAACATTGTGGTGGACACTTTGCTACACGTACTACTGCCCATAAGATCTTGAGAGCTGGTTATTATTGGCCAACACTTTTTTCATATGCTTATCAGCATGTTTGGTCTTTCCATCCTTGCCAATACTTCATCGGCAAACCAAAACTCCCAACACAGCCTTTGAAACCGATAGTAGTAGAGGCACCCTTTCAACAATGGGGCCTGGATTTTATTGGCGAATTCAAAGATAATTCAAGTAATGGCTATCGGTGGATCCTGACAACTACAGATTATTTCACTAGATGGGTTGAATCAATTCCTACAAAGAAGGCCACCGAAGAGGTTGTCATGAACTTCTTGGAAGATCAGATCATAACTAGGTTTGGCATCCCTTCCAAAATCACTACGGATAATGCCAAAGCTTTCAGCTCTTACGCTCTAGTAGAATTTTGTTTCAAATATGGCATTACCCTATCCCATTCTTCAAACTACTACCCACAAGGAAATGGGTTAGTAGAGTCAACCAACAGGAACCTCATGAATATCCTAAAAAAGGTTTTCGGAGAAAATAAGAAGTCATGGGAAAGTAAAATAAAGTATGCAGTATGGGCAGATCGAATAACAACAAAAACTTCCATGGGGAAAACCCCTTTTGAGCTGGTATATGGACTCGAAGAAAAACTTCTTGTAAACCTCCAAATTCCTATACTCTGATTCGTGCAACAATACGACACAGATGCAGAGGCGATCCAAGGAAGAATAAATCAGCTGATAGAATTGGATGAAACATGGAGAAACTCCTTTGGTCAAATAACAAGGAACCAAGAGAAGATAAAAAAACACTTTTGATCACAAGGCCAAGAAAAGAAGTTTCACCAAAGGAGATCTTGTCCTACTGTGGGATAAAAGGAAAGAAAAACCTGCCATGCACAAAAAATTTGACAGCCTGTGGGGAGGCCCTTACAATTCTTTCAACCTGGAAACAATGGAAGGAGAGATTATGAAATTACCAGTAAAATCTTTACATATCAAGCGTTACTACCCCCTAGATACATGATGGTATAGGTAAGTATGAGTAGGTAGGCATTCTCCATGTATTATACCATCTGCATTTCATGTTTGTTTCCTCATACGCATCTAATTGTTTTATCTCATATGTATACATGTTATGTTTTGTGGGGTGGCAATACCACCCCACCTTTGTTGCTGATGTATTTTTTTTCAAGTGTGAGCAGGTCTGCAGGTTTATGCCAGAGATGTTGAGGTTCTCATGTGCTCTACAGTAAGCACATGTCCCCAAGTTGGAGCCAGATGTTATCCCCGTTTTCTAGGGATAACTAGGAGATCATGTCTCAAGGCCCACAAGTCCTAGACATGGAGTAACGAGAGCAAGATTGACCTGAGCATGGCCCTGGAGGGCCCATCCTTATTCTTCTTCACCAGATTTGTCCTATCAGCAGTAGCAACATCCATCACCATCGGCTTGGACTTGCATCAGAGAAGACTCTTGCTCCATGAGGTAATTGGTCTGGGTATCATGGTATGTGTCATGTTTGATCATTATAACTTTCTTATATATGCATCAGGTTCCTTACATTTCTGATAACTGGTTGGATCTTATACTAACCCACTTGACCATTGTTGGGGGCATTAACGGGATGCCCTAGAAATCTTGTATCCATGGGTTTTGGTTAGCCACCAGGGGGGATTTGAAGAGCCGTCGTCCGCTCCCACCATACTATCACTTTACATCTTATCTCCCATACATCCATCCCATTCCCTTAGTCCAGGCATTAGGATGACCTACTTGAGGGGTTACACTTTGTCCTGTGGGAAGAAGGGGCTAAAGGCCCAGGGGGTAAAAGAAGCTGGTAAAAGATAAAATCCATAGAAAATAAAATCTAGAGATGCTTTGCCCAGGGATCCCCGAGAAGGCAATAAAAGGCCTTTCGATAAGAAACAAAAGGGACCCAAAGAAAAATAACAAAACAAGGCCTAACCAAGAGGATGGGAGGTCTCATCACGAGCTGACTCATTATGTTCATAGGTATCTAGTAGTATGACGTTGCCATTATCTGGTCACCACGCCAGGGCAATGACCCTTGGTTGCATGGCCAAGGGAAAGGGGGTCTCATCATGAGCCAGTCTTATCATTTTTGTGAAAATGCTAGTGGGTAAAACTATCATCTTTGGCCACCATGCCAACGCAGTGTCCTTTGGTCAGACTTTGAAGTAAAAAGAAAGAAAAAGCAATAAACAAAAGAAGAATAAAGGCAATAAAGGGGTCTGGAAAAAAGTGCATCCATGACGGGTACATCTCACCTCCCACAAAGGAACCCATGGACAATACCTACCCCTGGTCTTCACTATGAATGGACATCCTTAGAAAATATCACTTCATGTACATGGCTTGAATAATCTTCTATGGAAACTTTCTTCTTCTTATGGATACTGGCCTAATAGGTTATTCTGTCTATTTCTTCAACTTTGTATAGTAGATCAATGTAATGTCTTTGAGCTATTAAATGATATGCTATGGATTTTATGCATGTATTTGATAAATTTAATGATGAAATATGATTGACATTGCTATGATCCCAAGGAATTATGAGCCCATGGAGGGCAAAGTTTTTGATGAGAAGGACCATACCCGACGGGCAGGTGCCAGTGGACTGGTACACATGGGGATATGATTAGCTCGGACCTCCATGGGGCTGAAGAGCCCATTAGATGGTTGTTGGGATGGTAGAGACAGGACAATGTTGTGATGAGCCTTTGCACAGGAAGAAAGAAGGACATTCCACCTAGGAAACTTTGGCAGAGCCCGACCTAGGGGGAATCACCCACTGCAGATGAAACGTTTTCCTTTGATGGACAGGACGTCACCTAGGAGAGTTGGACGTTATCTTGAGCGTGTGGCAGTGTGCTGAGGTTATTGGCACATGTGTCAGCTTGGAGGATTCCCTAGAAGGGCCAACGTCTCACTTCTGGATGCTGGATTTGACCAAAAAGGGCCAACGTCTCCCTCAGAAGGGCTTGATGTCCCAGTTTTTGCTCATATTATGTCATTTTTCTAGCAATTAATGTAAAAACAGTGTAAATTTTGTAGTCAACCTTGTTGGCTGTTTTAATGACCTATTTTTTAATTAAAAGGTCATGGATTGATATATATTGAGGACGTTTTTCCTCATTTTGGACATAACACAACTTACTTTCTTGTGAGAGACTATATTTTAGCCTTTTGTTTGGTATTTTTGGTGTTTCAAATGAGGCGCAACTCTTCTTGGAGGATTTTTCTTGGCATATATGGTGTTTCTCTCAAGGAAGGTTTACAACTAGGGTTTGATTATGCTTTCTTCATGATATGTAAGTGAATTTCTCATGAAAAACTTCTTAAGTGAATGGTTGTAGGCTTAATTTCTTAAATTTTCTATTATATTGCTGAATCTTGAAACCCTAGGTAGCAAGCACACAAGTAGGTCATTGCTATATGTCCCCTTGATTGAGAAATTGTTTTAGCCATTGATGAAGGAAGATATAGCCTAGCCATTACTACACTTTTCTCCCTTTTTTTGAGCTAGCATTGAAGTTATAGGTTGAAAAGAGTAGATGTCCTAGGCCTAGTTGAATCTACACCTAGGGTTTTAACCTTCTAGGGTTTGAAAGCCTTGCCCCTGCAACACTTTCTCCCTTAAATCTGTACTTTGAAGCTAGCCGTTTTTCCAAGTGTATTTAGAGAAAGAGGAAGGAGCACAAGGCCTTTCTTAAACAACACCGGAGTGAGCCTCCTTCCCTTAGGGTTTTGATTCTAAGGCCCTACCATTGCAGCACCTTGGAACCCTACCTTCTAGTCTCTAAGTTTGAGTCATCCCGAGACTTTTTTCCCTTGCTTTGATTCCATTTACCCTAAGGCACTGGTATTTTCTCCAACGTTGAGCTTGTAGTGTGCAAAATCATTTTTTTAACTTTCATTTTTGAAACCCTAACTAGCCCTAATGCCACTAACCTAGGCTAACGTCATACTTAACGCAACAAGCCTTCTAACTAGCAAATAAACAATTAAAAGATGACGTCAAGCATTTACTGAGCAATTTGTTGATTGAAATATACTGTTGGCTTGGTCATTTTTATAGATATTGATGAATTGGTAATCTTTCATAGGTGATTTAGCTAAACGTTGACCTCGTCTTATCTATTATTTTGCTTATTAAATGAAATCACATAGTTAAGAAGTACTAACCCTTTGAATTATAACCTGCAAATATACATATTGTGTTGTTATTGTCTTGTTTTGGGCAGGTGTTCTCAACAGGGACTTCACTTCTTTATTGGCTGATTAACCGAATTATCTGATACTGGTGGTAACCTGAGAGGAGGGAAAACCTTAACTCTTGACCTTATACTCTTTGCCTCTTCAAACCCCAGGTTACCTGGGACGTCTCCCCTGGGCTAACCTCCCTAAAAATAAAGAACCTCCCCATCGAGGTGACATTGGGTGGGGAAGGTTCCAGCACAGTTTGTATTTTTTAGGTCACGGGCTATGGGATAGTGGAAAAACTGGTGTAACAAGTACCATGACCATAGGATAAGAATAAGGTATGGTACCAGGGAATATAACACTCGCTTGGAGAAACTCCTGTATTATTTTCTCAATTTCATTATTTTGGGAAGATGGATGATGATAAGGGAGAACATTGGGAGGAATAATTTCAGGAACAAGGGGGATGAAATGATCATGAACACCATGAGAAGGAGGAAGTCCCCGGGGAGTGAAAAAACCATCTTGATGTTTAGAGAGGATAGCTTGGAGGTCAGGATGCAAAGAGGGTGTCTCAACCACTTGAATGGAATGGAGTTGAGCAATAATACCAGAGTGGCCTTTCTTGAGGATATTTTCCATGCGATGGGAACTGATGATCTCAAGAGAATCAGCTGTGAGACCTTGGAATTGATATATTTGTCCCTCTTGTTGGAATTGCATGGTTAATTCCATAAAATACATAAGAATAGGACCCATAGTGCATAACCATTCAACACTTAGCACAATGTCAATGCCTCCCATGTCAATGGAAAACATATGATATTTCCGATGGTAATGTCCAATTTGTAGACATACATTTTCACAACTACCACCACATTTCATGGACCCGCCATTGGATATCATGATTTGAAAATTATTGACAACATGAATATAGAAATTGGTTTCCTGGGCAATGCAACGATGAATAAAATTATGGGTTCTACCACTGTGCACAAGGATGATGACCTTCCTATGCTTAATATATCCAATGAGCTTGAGGGTTTGTGCAATAGAGAATCTAGTTAGGGCATGCAAGGAAATGAGTGGGTCAACTTTAGGTGGATTAGTGGGATCCTACGTAGCATCAGGAAGGGAGGAATATTCAACAAGGGTAACTTTCACATCTTCTTCAGGAACATCTTCTGAAATGGCCATAAGTTTTTTTTGTTCCTTACACTTGTGCCCTGTAAAATATTTGTCATCACAATTATAGCAAATACCCTTCAATTGGTGTTCATATATTTCATCCTTAGTTAATTTATGGACCTTGAGGGGAGTGGCAGGGGGATTAGGATTAGTGGGTCAAGGGCGAGGAACAAAAGAGGGTTTTTTTGTTTTAGGAAAAAACAACTTGTCGGGCCTCTTTGGCACATTTACTAGCTTCCAACCAACTCTAAGGGTGGGCCATGAGAACCTGGGATCAGATTTCATCCTTTAGTACACTGATAAATAATTCACAGAAGAATGCATCTAACAAGCCCTTGGTGAAAAAGGCCAAATTCTCAAAAGTAGATATAAAGTCTTCCACTATGCTAGATTGTTTCAACTTGGTCAAATGACCGAGATAGTGGGTATCAGTGTCAAAGTGATTATAGAGCTCGGTAACAAAATGGGTCCATGCAATATACCCCTAACGTGAATTTTTACACCATTTCCACCATTGTCATCTTTCAGGATCTAGATAGGGGACAACATATCCAATTTTGGCCAACTCATCACTAATATCATGGAGATAAAAATAATTCTGCATTTGAGTGACCCAACCTATAAGATCAGAGATATCAAATTTATTGACCTCAACAAGGGGAAGGAGAGGGTCACGATGAAAGGAGTTGGATTGAAAATGTAGAGAATGAGAGGAATCAACAACATTTGTTTGTTCCAAGGAGGAAGGACCCGGAGTGTGGTTCAACAACTAGTTGACAATAGACTGGAGGGTGTTAAATTGGTTCATTAATTTGGCATGCATGGTTTCAAATTGGTGTTGGAATTGGGTCTCGAATTGTGCAAAGAAGGAATTGGTAGAGCCAATCTCAAATGTAACTTGTTGGATGGATTCCTTGGCTTGATTGAGGTAATATTGCAGGTATTGGTTGCAAGTGTTGTCCATTTGGATAGGGGGAGTGTGGGTAAGGGAAAATGGATGGGTGGGACCAAAAAAAAGGAATTATAAGTTATAGGTACCATGATGATTAGGAAGAGAAGGGGAATGTAATGGGATAAGTGAAAAAATAGGGAATCTAGGAAGGGGTCAAGTCCACTGGAAAAAAAAAGGCTTAAAAATGAAAGGTATGACTGCAATCAAGGAGAAAAGGGTGATCCAATGTGATAGGTCCCAAATAAGTTATACTCTGAGCTGAAGAATATTGTAGTGTTGAAATGCCCAAATTCTTAAGAGGAAGAAATATGTAGTAATTTCACAACCAGAATGCAGGAGGCACAGTTGCCTGACAATAGGTCTTGTATGTTCTATTTTTGTTTCCTTCCCAAGGGTTAGGGTATGTAGGGTGTCTACAGACAAGGGTTTTCCCTATGTTATAAATCTCTGATATATGTGTGGGGTCCAACAGTAGTACTTGGCCCAATATCTCAGGGAACCAAATAAGGAAGCTAGACCGTTCCCTTAGTCGTACTAATCGACTACCCAGGTACTTGAGAGTATCTTATCGAGTGTTGTTCTCGATGGCATTATAATAGTTAGGTGGCCAATCAGTTTATCTATAGAGGGATTCAATAGATCTAGTTTGATCTGTATACAGGTTTTATCGTATGCACTACCACTCGAAGGGGTACCAATAGGGGTTACAAGGGTGGCCAATAGATGTGTGCTTGAGTACCACTTTTATTTCCTGCTTGTATTACTCCCCAACCATGGGTTTATGTGCATAATAACATATCGATGTAGCTTTAAGATGTTGAAATACGTCTCTACCTTGAAAAAAAATTAACCCACAATTTTCTACTGAGGAAAGTGCTCTGATACCACTTGTAAGCTACTAGGTCTATTATATTATCAAAAAAGAGAAATAATGCAAATAATAACACTGAGATAACAATAGAATATGGAAATACTGCAGAGATAACAACAGAACAACAAATTATATGGAACCACAACACCAAAATTATACCTTTATTGATAGGAAAAAATGTTCACTTGTCTCTTTGAGGGGGAAACATCTAGCAGAGCATAGCTCTATTACAATAATTCTCAATACAAAACTTCTCATACACTCTACTCATATTTATACTAAATCTATCTATCCAAAAGAAAAATCTAGAGGAAGATCCTTCTAGAAGCGGAAGCTTCTATTAGGACTTCTTATATTTGACTTATTCCTCCTTATTGCTCGGCCTTATTAATATTGACCTTTATTACATGGAAATATATTATTCTACCCACTTAAGGGTTTAGGGAGGTTAAGTCCCTAACATAAGTCATAAGAAAATATGATGGTCGAGACACTTTATAAAAACATGTGTGTAAGGGTGTTGGAATAGGAGATTTGTGAGGAAGCTACAAACAAACATCAAATAGGATATATGTATCATCCCCGAGGTAGGCATACCCATGCTTGGAACAAACTGACTCAAAGCATGGTTGTTGACCAATATACTACGGATCCATCAAATCCCTGACTAAGGATATTTCCACCAAAAATACTATGTGGATCCATACCTTCATGACTCGATCGGGTCATAGCTACGAAAGAATACACATTGGAGCTATGATAAGACAAAATAATAGCCACAGACCAATACAAAGTGGATCTAGGTGACAACATATATATTAGTGACATTGCAAATATGATGGTCATAATGGAATCTTCTAAGTACTTCAAATAATATCCAATGCAACCTCAATGAGGCACATAACATAGGTAGGAGCCTAAGGGGTTCCTAGGGTCTTTTTCTTAATCCCAAAATGGTATGATTCTAGCTACATGAATAGTTGTGTTGATGTCAAACATGGTAGAAAACACTTGATTACCGATCATTGATCTATATCGTTAACAAGTGTGAGGGAGATCATCGATGATGAAAATGACTCCTATGGTACCTTAGTACATTCGAGTGAATGTGAATAAATGAGTTGAAGTCAAATATCCATGGAATCATTCAATCAGAGGCCAATGATGTAAACCTATTATCGAAATCGAGGAGACCTTCCATTGGGGCATACAGGTTCTAAGGTACTAACTGATTTCTAAGTCTATTTCTTGGATAATGTATTGAATTTGACAGGAATATACTCGTCAAATGAGGGCCATGATGTGTCCCCCTCATCGACATGAAAATTACACAAGAAAGTGATGTAAGATGATAGATAAAATGAGCATAAACTGACACAAGAATGAATGTTGGTAATGCTGCAGAGTGGTTGATTTGGGATGAAACTTCCCTTGAACATTGTGAGGCGAAAAATGACTTGGTAGCATTGTCTTGATAAGATATAGACAAAAACATAGTGTGATGATAACTAGGGCACTCTTCAGGTGGGTCAAAGGAGTATAATGACTCATAGGATTGGTATGACTCAGAGATAAGAAATTTAACCCCTTGTAAGAAAACACGCAAACAAGTGCCATGTTCAAGACCGACAATAAACAACTTCCATAATGCTTTCCAAAAAACTGACCCACTTCCCTCAAATTTCCCCCCACCATGAATGACAAGTACCTATTTGTTTTTTAATGAGCTTGAGGAGGATAACATAAGTTCGACATAGCTCATCTTTGATGATTCCCACATCACATGTTTAATGAACCTAAAGAATGATGGGTTCGATCCCATATGGGTCCTTCAATGTATAATTTTATGAGCCTAGAGAAGATAAACTCAACGGTATTTTCACATTTAGAGAGTCTGAAAAGAACTTAAAGAAAACTACAAGGTGTTGTTTTTCATAAATTTAGTCCCTCGAGCCCGAAAATTATAAAATAATACAAGGGAGAACTCTTCTAGCCAAGGTTGACTAGAGTATTCATTTTTTGTAATTACTCCATCCATTCTGAAAAAGGGTTAAACTTATATCGAATAGATGTACTTTCAAATCCTTTTAACAAGTTTGAAAGGAAACAAGCTTGCTCAACAATCTTTCCATGTTTAGAGAGTCTGAAAAGAGCTTAAAGGAGAATCCAAAGAGTTCTTTTTTCATGTAGTATTTACAAGCCCGAAAAAGTGCTAAAATTATACTTGGTAAATTATTCTCATGTATTTACGAGCACAAGAAAGAAAAAAAACTAATCTCGTTTAGAGAGAATTAGTGGCATGCAACTAGGTTCCAATGGGAGAAACGGATCCTAAGAAATGACTCTGATAGGGCGTAGAAAGTAGGCATGGAAAGAAAGGACTACTCATAGTATTATGTCTCTCTAGAGGGTAACCACAAAATGGGAGTAGTGTGCTGCGAACAGCTAGCATCAAGCATAATTGCAATGTCCATAAGCAAGCGAGAAGACAAATAGTAGTGAAGTAGTAGAAAGTGCAACCATTAAGGAGACAATAAGATGTTTGCTTCATATTTTAACAATCTTGAAATAGAGAATGAACTATGCTCGAAGTGTCCGCTTCATTTTTTAATGAGCTTGAAATAAAGAATGAAACTATGCTCGGTGGTGGTTTCATCTTTTAATGAGATTGGAACCAAAAATTCACTGTGATTAGAATGATACCCAATGACGAGTTTATATCCCAACATGATATCCAGAAGTTGGTACTTTTAGTGATACCCATTGTTGGGTTTTTTCCCAACAAAATGTCCAGAGGTTGGTACTTTTCCCCTTGCATGATTGACAGAAGATAGAGGATTAACTCTAGCATGATGTTCGGAGGATGGAGACGTTCCCCCAAGATTTATTTCATCCACCAACTCTTCTTTTCCACCCAATTTTACTCATGGCTACTAATAGGAATAGGTTCACCAGAGAGGGAGGAAGAAAGTGGATCAACTGACACAAGGGGAGGAAATGAAGGTTCAGGTACTATATCTATTAGAATATTCGACTCAATTGGAGGGGGTGCATTTCATTTTTTAACAAGATTGACATGGACAATGAACTATGCTCACGGTTATCTATTTCATTTTTTAACGATCTTGACATAGAAAGTGAATGATGCTCATGTGTCTTGACCATTTCTTCCAAGAGGTCTTCATCGGACAGAAGAACAATGCTCTGGAAAGAATTTATGTCAAGAGACTCAATAGGGGTAATGAGGGAAAGATCAGGCTCCAAATCCCCCATTGAAGACTTCACCATGTCAACTACTGGATCTGAGTCTAAATAAGTTGATCATACAGTGAGAGGCTCCTTCTCATTAGCATTTGAAGGCATGGAACATGATACCACATAATCAACCTGTGGGGAGAGGGATATTACTTTCATATAAGGAACATTCAGGGAAATTAGATGGTCGGAAGTCATATCAATACTAATGAACAAAAGTTGATCAATGGTCACAATGTTTCCATTATAAGGGAAATGCACCACTTGAAAGAGTGTGGACACAACAACATTTATAGCATAAACATAGTCCCTCCCAAGGAATAAATTGAATTCCAAGGGGCCTTGGAATACCATAACATCGATACAAACAGTTTTACCTCCTAAGGTGATGACCAACTAAGGAAGGATCCCTAAGTGCTCATTGGATATTCTATTAAAGGCCAACATATGAAGGGTAACCAACGCAAGCTTATGAGAAACCATAGCTTGCCAAGTGGTTGCGGATATAATGCTAAAAGAAGAACCTCCATCAACAATAGTGCGATGTATGATATTATCGCAAACCTGCATAGGGATTTGGAAATGCATGCAAGAAGGAAGGAGAGACTTCACCAGCCTATTCCAATCAAAGGAAATGACCTCAGTACTTGGAGGGGGTTTCATTGAAATGAGTTAAATTCCCCCTTATCTAGAAGAATCTGAAGTCACAAGAGAAACTTGAGTGATATCCACTTCACTCTCCAAGGGAAGAGTGGGATTGACCAAGGATTGAATCAAACCAACCACTTCAACAAACAACGATTGGTTGGGAGGGGAGTCATGGGAAGCAGTTGGAGGTTGTTTATGAGAATTAACATTGTCTTCCAACAATTGAGAAGCTTCATCCATACGAGGGAAAAGGTAAGTGAGGTTCATTTCTCTACATAACCGGAAATAATTCCTGACTTTACCCTTTTTTCCCCCAACCTTATGATCATTGTTTGATGATTTGTCACCAGCATGACCTACGGTGGCTGGCAACACAGGTTGTTGAGAACTCATGGAACACACTTCTAATACCTTAGGAATATCATGGCAATGGTTAAGAAGTTGGTCACCCTTACAAATAATGAAAGGGAATTTGGTCTTGGGACATATGTTGGTAGGTTTTTTAGCATTATCAACACTCACAATGGTGGTTGGTTGATTTCCCCCTTTCATATTTATCTCCTTCTTATTATTCCTTTTCTTCTTCTTCTTAGCCTCCTGGTTACTATCATCAAGGATTTCACCAGGCGAGGAAGAATAAAGGGAAGAAGATGTGATGGGTGAAGAAGGAATAGGGCCAAGAGGAGGTTGATGTTCTTGAGGTTGAGAGTTTGCTTGGGAAACAACATGGACATTCAGAACCACGAGAGTGGAAAAAAAAACATAATGGTAACCCCACATTGAAACCGATAATATTCAATGTATCAAAGTAGCGAGGACCAACATTTCCAAAACAAGAAAAATCATAAGGTTCCCCGTGAAAAGGCGTCCCTTGATTGGTAACCTCAGGAATTGTTTCCATGGACATGGATTCAACCCAAGGTATAATAAACGTCAAATAGCACACTCACCCAAAGTCCCTACAAGATAATAGAAAGAAAACAACTCCCTTATGACAGGGAGAAAGAAAGTAAGGATCTTCCAGAGATAGGAGATGAGGTTGTCAATGAAGAAACGAGCAACAATTATGATAACCTTCATGCAACAATTCCCCCAAGGTGCAAGTAAGAGCTCACAGAAAAATACCCTCCCAGTTCACTGAAGCAGAGATTGAATGTATTTCCTAGGTACCACAAGGAACCTTCCTTGCATAAGGAATCCCTCTTGTAGTCACCTATGTGGAATCCTAGGAGAGGTTACTATGTTTACCAATTCACAATGAATGACCAGGGGTGAATAGTCGATAGTCAAGACTAGAAAATTGGCATGGTAATGTCGAATACAAATATGCATTCCAATACTAAGAATAAGTTGTGTCACCCAAACGACTTGTCACTCTTCAAAGCCCCAAACTTGCAATAGTCCCGCTAGATGAATGAAAGAGGGGAAATCTCAACTGATCGCTTCACTTGACCTCGTGATTGACTCTTGTGTGAGAGGAGAGATTTCCCGACTAATTTTAATTGCTACTAATGGATTTTTTCTCTCTCTAGTATTCTACGATATCGTTTAGAAGCCTTGGATAGTTTAATCACTTCTCCCTAATCCAAAATCCCTATCCTTACACTACTATTGGTGTGTTATAAAAAAAAAGATATCTAATTGATTTTATTAAGCACGTTGGTTAATTTTTAATGGATGTTTTTACTCAATAGGGTGTATGAAGATGAAATTGATGGTGTTATGACTCAACTCCAAAACCATGCAGAAAGAATGAAATGCAAAAATGTTGTTTTGATGAATTCTATCCAAGGAAAGGAGAGGATATGTTTTTCTTCTTCACACAAATAAATGCCCAATACCATGCAACTTTCTCTTTTCTTTTAACAAATGGAGATAATTAAAATTCCAAACTATCAAATTAATATCCCTAAAATCCCAAAGAATACAAGAAAAGATATTTAAAATGACACCAAAAAACTCCACCTATGAAAATAGAATGAAAAAACTTTTTGATTCCTTCTTTTCAAATTACATGAAAAAATCAAAATATAACCTTCTTTTGATTTCTCTTTCAATCAGGATGAAAGAGCTCAATGACACTTGCAAAGGATCCCAAATCTAAAGAATATGAAGGAAACAAGCACTCAACTAAGCTAACAAGAAGTAAAAGAATCTGATCGTGAGGATGCCTTCAACACTTGTTACCTGGAAACAAAAATCTCAAGCTTTCAATGCCCATAGAAAACCAATAAAATGGAAATCAAGAGAAAGCCCCCTTTGAAGCCTTTTAAAACTGATCAGAGAAACATCACACATCAATGAAAGAGTTGTGATCATGATAATGAATGCTTGAATCTTGTGAAATATCGATGTTTATCCAAAACAAATAGAAACGAGAACTCAATCAAAGGAGGCCTAAAACAACATATTCCAATTCATAAATCAATAAAATAGATTCCAAAGGAAAACAAAGAAGTTTGAAATGTTTCATAATCAAAATAATAGAGGTCCAAATGCCTAAAGGTAATAGGAATTAGATTGACAGTGACATAGACTCAACAAAAGGATCAAGTTAACCTAAAGTGGTCTTGTACTTGCAGAAATTGATAGGAGAAGGACATATTAAAAAGGAATAAAAAACAATAGCAAACACTCAATTTAAAAAGAAATAAAAATCTTAATGAAGCATCAAAGACTCTAATGTCTGAGACAAAATACTAACACAAAAGAAGTAAAGTACGGTTAAAATCCACTCAGAAAGAGGATCATCGCATGTGTAACACTATAAACAGGGAGATGATTAGGGTTTCATCATTCCCCAATACACTGAGAGAGAGGTGTATATTTTAACCTTTTACAATATTTGCTGCAAACAAATTTTTAGTAAAAGAACAGACACTATACAATGGCAAATACAAACATTACATAGAGATTTTTCCCCTAGAAAACCAACATATTCTATATTCATTCATGTGATACATTTTTACAATACAATATACATATAGGATCCAACGATATCTAAAACCCTAACCCAATGACCTGTATTAGTCAAAAACCCTAATTCCTTGACCAGAAATAGAAAACCATCAGCAAAAACCATGTGCCGAAAGACCTCCCAACAATGGACACAAAAATTGAGGCAACACAAAAAATGAGGAAAAACTGTGACATGTTTACTTGTGCAAATAATATAACACATACCCAACAATATCCCACTTGTTGTTTTCTTTTCATATAGGGGGTTACATGGTCAAATAGTCAACAATACAGGGAAGCAATTCCCATGGATCCTCTATACCAAGAGAACTTCTTAGTGCTCACAGATTTTGTTAATGAATCTGCAACATTCTTCAAAGTGTCCACCTTCATCAGCCACACTTTCTTTTCTTCAACCATGTCTCTCACAAAGTGATATTTAATATCAATATGCTTTGTCTTTGAATGATAAGTCGAGTTCTTCACCATAAAAATTGCACTCTAGCTGTCACAATCTATCCTTACATCTTGTTGTACCAACCCAATACCTAAACACAATCTTTGTAAACATATTGCGTCCTTACTTGCATGAGTGGTTGCCATGTATTCAACTTATGTAGTTGAAAGTGCCACTACAGCCTGTATTTTTCTCATCCAACTTATTTCTCCTCCAAATAGGTTAAACACATACCCACTTCTAGATCTCCTACGATCCATATCTCCAGCCTAGTATGCATCCACAAATCCATGTATATCCAACACTCTGTCCAATATTGGTCTTCCTTGGTAGCATAATCCATAACTACCAGTGTCATGCAAATAATTGAAAACCCTTTTTATTGTTGTCCAATGCTCCTTCCCTGATTTTGACATATATCTACTCAAAACTCCCACTGCATGCGCAATGTATGGTCTATTACAGACCATTTCATACATCAAAATGCCAACTTCACTCGCATATGGAACACGAGACATGTCCTCCTCCTCTTCCTGTGTCTTGGCACACTGATCCGCATATAAATTTACACCAACAAGAATATGAACCTTGACCAGTTTATATTCCTAGATATTAAACCTCTGCTATATTGTCTCAACATATTTTCTCTGATTTAACTAGAGTTTCCTATTTTTTCGATCTCTTTTAATTTCCATGCCCAAAATGAAATTTGAAGCATTGATATCCTTCATGTCAAATTTAGAGGACAACTGAGTTTTGACCTCCTGGATAATCTCATTGTTGTTTCCTATTAGTAACATGTCGACCACATACAAGACCAAATAAATCAAAAGATCACCAATTAATTTAAAATACACACAACGATCCTCTGTGCTTCTTGTGAAGTCAAGTCCCAACATATAAGTATCAAATTTTTGATACCACATCCTTGGTGATTGTTTTAAACCATACAGAGACTTTTTTAGCTTGCATACCAACTCCTTCTTTCCCTTCACAACAAATCCTTTTGGCTGCTTCATATAGATTTCTTCTTCCAAATCCCCATATAGGAATGTTTTCTTCACATCCATCTGTTCTACTTCAAAATCAAATGTAGCAGGAAACAGATAACATAAATATTATAGAAGTTAACTTGGCAATAGGAGAAAAAATCACACCAAAATCAATTCCCTCAACTTGGGAATAACCCTTTGCTACTAACTGAGATTTTTATTTCTCAACTTTTCCTTCTGCATTCAACTTCCTTTTAAATACCCATTTGCTACCAATGGGATTTATTCCAGTCAGAAACTCCACTAGATCCCAAGCCTCATTCTTATCCAAGGCTGCCATTTCTTCATCCATGGCCTTTTTCCAGAGATTTCCATCCTCTGAGTCCACTTCCTCTATAACAGTTCTAGGATCATCATCAGTAATAGACAAACCAAAATTTTAACGGAAATCGGATGGAGTATACCTTTCTGGTAGCCTTCTTTCTCGAACCGATCTCCTCAATACTAGAATTGAGGATCTTCTTCTTCTTATTCATGTTCTTATGTAGAGTCTGATTCATCATCCTTTAAATCAAACTCTATTTTCTCTGGTTCTCCCTTACTTGGTAGGACTTACTGTTTAACAACATCCTTCATTTCTCTAAATACCACATATTGGCTATACACTACCTTCTTAGTTTGTTGGTTCCAAAGCTTATGACCTTTGAGACCATCTTTATACCCAATAAAGATACACTTTTCAGCCTTCTTATCTAGCTTACTCTTGTTTTCCTTTGGAACATGAACATATGCCTCACAGCCAAATACCTTGAGATGTGTGAGAGAAGGTTTCTTACTAGTCCATACCTCTTGTGGAGTATTGTCATCCAGTGTTGATGCGGGTGATATGTTGACTAGGTAACATGCAATACCCACTGCCTGTGCCCAAAATTCTTTCCCTAACCTGATGAAAATGAGCATGCACCTTGCTTTTTCCATCAACGTCTTGTTCATCCTTTTTGCAACTCCATTCTGTTGAGGTGTATATGGAGTAGTCTTTTTCCTTTATATACCACACTTCTTACATAATTCTTCAAATTCATTCCCGCATAACTCTCTACCATTATCTGTCATCAACACCTTAATCATTTTCTTTGTTTGATTCTCAACAAGAGCCTTAAACTCTTTACACTTGTCAAAGACTTCATATTTCTTCCTGAGGAAATATATCCAAGTATTCCTCAAGAAGTTATCTATAAATGAGACATAGTACACATAGTTTCCCAATGATGGGACCAACACAGGTCCAAAAACATCAGTATGAACTAGCTGTAAAATTCCTTATGCCCTCATTGCACCAGAGGGGAATCTTACTTGATTCTGCTTCCCATATACACAATGTTCACAGAAATAAAAATCCAAAGAGTAGTTAGATATACCTTCAACCATACCTTTACCGTGTAGTAGTCGAAGACCCTTCTCTCCAATATGCCCTAGTCTTTGATGCCACATCATAACCTTTCTTCTACAGACTGTAGAAGTTCTTTCTTCTTCAAATCCAATATCGGGAACAATGAAACTATTACAACCATCACTAATAGTGTTTCATTTCATATTATACAGAGTTCCAAACTGAACTCCCTTCAACAACACCATTTATCCTCGAACCATTCTGCAACCTTTTCAAATATTTTTTTTACCCCTACATCATCCATTTTTCTTACAAAAATCAAATTTCTGGCCAATTCTAGGATTTGCAGAACACCAAGTAGTGTTCTAATCCTTTTATATATGAGCCTCAACTTGACTTTTCCTCTACCTATGATTATAGTTGTCGAGTCATCACCTAGGAAAACATTACCTCTATCGTACCTTTCATATTCACAGAACCACTCCTTGTGAGCAGTAATATGAAAGGATGCACCTGAGTCAACCAACCATGTCTCATGATCTGCATGTGTGCTTGAAGAATCCAAGTACACATCCCCTCCTTCTTCCTTGTAGGCCTTTTCTTTTGTAGAAGGAGATTCTTCAAATCCCTTCTTTTTTTCAACTTTGGATCTACACTGCTTTTTGTAGTGCCCTTCTTTTCCACATATCCAACATACCTTTACAAACCTTCCATAAGATTTAGATCTACCCTTAGACTTATATCTCCCGCTTGAGAACTTAGATCTATTTCTTTCATGGGAGTGTCTTCTTGCAAATAATGTGTTTGTGCTATGTCCGTCCATATTATTTTTTATCATCTCCTCTGAGAACAAGGATGAGACCACTTCATCAAAATTCAAGGAAGTTGTATTACTACCTATGGCCACAACCAGACTATCCCAAAAGTCTGGTAAAGAAAACAGTAAATTGTTACACTTATCTTCATCTGAAATTTTAATCTCAATAGATACTAAATGACTTACCACAGTATTGAAGGTGTGCAAATGCTCTGCCACTGAGTCTCCATCTCTCATCCTTAGGTTATACAACTTGTTTCTCAGGAATAGTTTATTTACTAGGGACTTAGACTGATACAACTTCCCCAACTTATCCCATAAATCCTTGGTTGTATCTTCCTCTGACACATTCAGTAGTACTGAATCTGAGAGACACAGTTGGATTGTCCTCTTCGCCTTCTGATCCAAATTTTTCCATTCATTTTTTGAAGTCTTGTAGGTGTAGTACCTAGATCTACCACGATCCACTGATCTCTGTCCACCAACAGATCTTCCATCTTGAGATTCCATAGCTAAAAACTTTTCCCATTAAACTTCTCGATCTCCATTTCTGAATTTCTCACCATTTCTTTTCACCTGAAAAATAAATAACACTGATCTCCCACTGTAACAAGGCTTATCATAGTCCCAAGCCAAACCCTTGACCACAAAGGCATCCCCCTGAAGCCAACAAAGCTCTAATACCAAATGTAGATTTTAACCTTGTACAGTATTTACTGCAAAAATATTTTTAGTAAAAGAACAGAAAAGATACAGTGGAAAATACAAACATTACACAGATATTTTTCCCCTGGAAATCTAAACCAGGAAAACCAACATATTCTATATTCATTCATGTGATACATTGTTTACAATACAATATACATATAGGAGCCAGCGGCATCCAAAACCCTAACACAATGACCTGGATTAGTCGACAACCCTAATTCCTTAACTGGAAATATAAAACCATCGGCAAAAACCATGTGTCGAAAGACCTCCCAACAATGGACATGAAAATTGAGGCAAAGATACGACACATTTCCCGAGGAAAAAAAAATCTCGTGCAAAGAATATAACACATACCCAAAAAGAGGGATAAGTAGGGTTTTATCGCTTTGTACTCCCTTATAGGGGGGATGAAGTCAGGAAAGTGATGAAAAACATAAAAAAATCCCAAATCTAAGAAAGGGTCAGGTGTTTGACTCAGTAAGCTTCCCAATGATGATGAGGGAAGGGGATAATTCAAAGAATATGCATCCAAATAAAAAATATCAAGAAATAATCCAAAATTCAAAAGGCTATAAAACACCAAGGAAAGGTCAAAAAGACCTTTTCCACAACAGAGTCACCGAGTTTTTGTTGTGGAAAAGTTTCCCCTACAAATAGGTGAACCCCGCTTGGATCAAGACTCCTTTGATCCAAGACAGAAGGTAACAACTGGTTTATTGTTTTCCCCTTAAATCTATTATACATGTCAACAATCATAATGAGAAGAGAATGATAGATAACTTACCTCTTTTCCATTGGTGGTCCTTGCTACTCCAAACCTTGATCTTGATCTCCAATCTCTTGGTGCAAGAGAAGTCCTATAAGGAACGAATCTATATCTCCTTCTTCCAATACATTGTTAAGCAGAATAGATCTATCTATATCGAATTAAGCAAAATAGACATGCATATAGTGAACATCATAAGCATGATGGGAATAGGCCAAGTTATATATTATATGCAAAGAAATAAATAGTGAAGTATTTACAACCTTGATTTTGATGTTGTAGCAACTCCCCCAAGCTCTCCTTTCCATCTCTTTGAATGTCACAAAGTCATAAGTATGGTGCTCTAAGTTCTCCTCCCCTTTCACCCAAGAATGGCCTCCATTATATAGGAGTTTAGGTATAAAAACTATAGGATAATTTTGAGGGGAGGATGGGATGAAGTGAATATGTAGCTGAACAAACAAGATTGACCTTTCCTTGGATATAGGATAGCTCAAACCAACCTCTAACCAATAGAAATCTCCTAGAAAACACCTCTCAACATAAGGCATGATAGTTGTAACTACTCCATCAACCCCCCAATACAGAGCATAGAGAGAGATTATCGCTCCCCTATAACTAGACAAGGAGCGATGACAAGGGTTCATTCTCCTCTTTATATGGGTAGGAGAGCGATGATCCTCAAAAAGGGACAAGGTGAACAATAGTATTTTGATCTCCAAATGATAGATTTCCCCTCCAACATGTCTAGGGATTATGACAAACACGTCCACATGGTGACGAAATTGCAACACTTGGTAATGTGTGAAACTTGGTAGTGCAACACTTAGGTGTGTAACAGGTATGTTGTACTATACCAATTCTCTACCAAATGTTTCCATTAGGACCATGAAGCTTTATGATTCACAACATAATTTCTCAAGTACTCATCCAAATATTTGTTTACTATTTTTTTTTGTTCCTTTGTTTGAGAGTGATAACTTGTACTTGGGTTCAATGTGATACCAACAAGTTTAGAGAGTTTTTTTCAATAAATTGTTAATAAATTTTAGATTTTGGTCACTAACAATGCTCTTTGGAAGCACATGTAACCTATATATGCGTTACATTAACAACTCAACTATTTGTGAATCTTACCAATGCAATCCATGAAAATAAAGTGACAGTACTTAGTCTACCTATCAATTTCATTATAGATAGAATTATTTCCACCCACCCAAGGAAAAGGAGTATTGAAATCTAAATCTATGCTAAGTAACTCCCACTTCTAAGTGGGAATAGTCATTTTTTGAAGAAAACTTGGAATTCTAACAATATCATATTTATTCCATTAACAAATATCACACATTAAAAAAAATCCTTCACATCTTCTATAAGCCTCTTCCAAAAGAATTTACTCCTTATGTTGTAGTAAGTCTTTAAAAAACTAGTCTGACTAGAAAAAAAGTGAAAAAATGATTATTCAACTAAGATTTTCTCTTTAGAATTAGAATTAGGTACGATAAAAATATGTTTTTTAAGAAATCATATCACCTCAAAATGTGTATGTTTTCATCTTCATGTGCCCCTTTTAGGTCTTGTAACATAGTAAAATCCTTCTCGTCCTTGGCATATTTAGCTAATATATTCTCTTTCCACCCAAGTTCAAGGACATTTATTCACAACAACTCAAGAGATTGGGACAAGGATCAATCCACAACAACATTATTTATTTCCTTGTTATACTAAACTTCAAGGTCAAATCTATGTAACTTTGTTACCCTCTTTGCTTCTTGTTCAATGAAATTTTTCTACGATAAGAAGTATCTCAAGCTCTAATGGTATGTCTGGATGATAAAGAATTGCTCCAAGAGATATTGCTTGAACTTTTCCACAATATGCATTAGATCCAACATATCAGTATCATAAATGCATAGTAACATTTCTCTTCCATTTAATTTTATGTTTTTAAATGAAATTGTCCACTTTTTTGCATGATCCCTTGCCCCTATGAGATTCCCTCATGCATCACAATCCACTACAAAAATATGTAAAATATATGAAAGTACAAGTACATAATTGGAAGTCATTACAATTTTTATTAGTTGAAGAGTGGCCTTTACTACATCTATCTATTTGAATTGTTCCTTCTTGGTAAGATTAGTGAGGGATTTCATGAGACCTGCAAAACCCTTGACAAGTTTCCTATAGAAACTACATATCCCATTAAATCCTTTCAAGTGAGTAACATTCTTATGAGTGGGCTATCAAACATGTCTTGAATCTTAGTTGGATCTACATTGACTCCTTCCTTGCTAATCAAATGTCCAAAGTAAACAATATAATTCCTTGAAAAGTCACTCTTTGATTCCTTTTCAAATATGCATTTACCCCCACATTCTAAAATAATTCTCAAGTTATTCAAATCATAATCCATGTTTTTCTATAAACACGCTTCAAATCATAATCCATGGCTTTTCTATATAAAAAAGATATCATAAAAAAAAAACTTCCACAAATATAGCTTAAATATTCAACTCATCATACCTTGAAATATCAATGGGGCATTGGCTATCCCAAAAGGCACCACTCGAAACTCATACTATCCATGATGACTTCCAAAGTTTTTTTTACAATTGTCACATTCCTTTCCTTTATCTAGTGATATCCAAATATCAAATCAAAATTTGTAAATATAGATGTCGCATGTAACTCTACTAACAATTTATCTATGCATGGGATAGGGAATCTATTTTCCATGGACCTCTTGTTTAATTCCTTGTAGTTAATTCACATATGGAAGTAATCATCCTTATTTCTTACCAACACAATTGGAGATGAAAAGGGGGGTTTTCTAGGTAGTATATGCCCCATATCTAATACCTCCTCGATTAGTTTTTCAATTTTATTTTTGAATATCTCAATGCACATGTAAGGGGAGATAATCATTGGTTTAGACCATGGTTCCATGTTATGATCCAAAGGTTTTAGAATGATAAAAATTAAATGAATAACGATCCACTTCGATATGTAAAATTCCTTTTATAATATATTCGATGTAAAAGATGAGATGAGATCCTCCTAAGACTAGGTCTCCTTGGTATATATATATAGGATACAATGGGTACAATTATGATGAAAGGGTACAATAAAGGGTTCTATCCTACATACAAATATACCACTAGAAATTTAATAATTCCAAATCTAGGGATTAATAAGGGTGTTTATACTCAACATGGGGCTTTTTCTAGGGTTTAGCATGCCCCTACCCTTCAAACAAGTGTTTTCCTCGACACTTGACTAATTGTGAGTGTTTTTGCATGAAGAAACCATCTTCCCATGTCACCTCTTCCACTGGTAGATTCTTCCATTTGATGAGGTACTCAATAATTGTTGAATTTCAAAGTTGCTTAATCCTTGTTTCAAGGATTTTTTCTGGTTCTAGTATGATTTTCACTTCTTCATTAATATCTGGTAAAATATATTGGACTAGGATGATGGGATCTATTGACGGGTTCAACTTCACCTGAAAATAGCAAGGGGTATTCTCCGATATACATTCCCAATTAGACTATACACCGTTTGGATTAGGAGTCCCATCCGAAATTTGGTTTGGCTACCATTTATTGTTGTCTTTTAGTTTTCATAGTGGTTATGGTCTGGTGTACCAATGATGGGGGTGGATGCAATGCAGAGGTGTAGATGAAGAATATGTATGTAAACACAACTAATATGTTTCTAATATACACTAATCTATCCTAGCTAGTATCATTCTAGAGTAATTGGTGAGTCATAATGTAACCAAAACTTTACACAAGATTTTATACAGTTATATGCAACAAAAGAGGAATATTGTAGACAATAGCTTACATATGCGTATAATAATATTAGTCTAGATCACCACAACATACACTCTAATAACCCACAATTATCAAGGCATTGATTCGAATAAATGTCAATAACTACAGAATGACAAAGATTGTATAAGAATTAGTCTACAACAAACAAAGCATTCTTACAGTCCATAGAAGCAACAAATATCTTCACTTGAAGTAGTTCAAAGCTTTGATAATTTTCTACACAAAATTCCTTCTATAACATGTTCACCTTGATGGATTTTCAATACTCATTAACACTATATAAGTTCTCAAAAAAATTATTGGGTCTATACAATGCTTGAAAAGCCAAAAGTCCTTCTCAAAGGAGCCTCTATTCTATTTTATACAAAAAACTAGTAACTCTTAGTTGTCTTTTCGCCTTCTTCTTGAAGAGGTAGTTACAAAAATTGTTCATCTTCTCTTTCCTCATGACAAGTGGTAGAAAGGATGAAATATGAAGTAGTTAGGAAAAGGATGAAAGAAAAACAGTCATTTTTTCCTTTAGCTATGAACTTTTGGTTTGGATATATGTCTTCCAAACTTCCAACTAATCATATAGGGACTCTATTCTATTGTATGTTAGTTGTTCAAGTGTTGCATCGTTCATGGCGATGATTTCATCAAGGGCACTTGTGTCATTTTCCAATTTGGTCATAAAAGCATGTATCATAGTGTGAATCTTTACTGACTGAAGAAGATGTTGGTCAATGAGATCAGTGGACACAAAGGTTTTTTCTTCGACTATATGTTTCCTTTGACTCGTGATTTCCTGGACTGCATTCACCAATACTTATGTGACCAAATTCTTCCTGAGTTCATCTAATCTTGGAAGATGACCATTCCTTATCAATTCCTGGGCAGCTTTGTGAGTCCTTGAACATATTTCCATTGCCTTGGTTACTTCTTTATCTTCCCTTTGACCTATCTGCTGAAAATGCTCTAACGCATACATATATGTTTTTTCTTGTTTTTTGAGGGTCTGTAAAGCTTAGGAGGTGCATCCAGATTCTCCTCTATCCATGTGCCGATGTCAATTATACCTTCATGGACAATGTTGTATTGTGTCAACTTCCCTTGTATTTGGTTGTTTTGGTCAATAAATATTGCAGCCACATTTTGGAAGAGGTGTAGATTGGCATACATGTCAATGATGACATCTTCCAAGTCATTCCTGACTCTTTCCACATTGGCCTTAAAGTTAAGGAGACTTATTTCATCGATCTTTACTTATTGAAGTATTTCTTCAAGTTCCCTGATCATCGCCTCTTTCTCTTGATTCTACTGACATAGACTTTGTACATTATCTATGGTTGCATCCATAAATGCATAACCAGCCTTTGATTTAGCCACAGGGTCTTCTCTGACATCTCATATAACAAGGACTTGATTAACCACGTATATGGGTGCTCCTTCTGTCACTGGCACTTTTTTAACCCTTTCTTGCACAATTCTACCAGTTTTACTATCGTATGTGAAGCTTCTCAGATCCAATACCTTTATTGATTGAAAAGTCTCCCAGGGCCCGAGGCCTAAACTATTGCTTGTTTTTTCTTCTCCTACACCTGCATCGGACTTTCCTAGGACATCCAAGTTCATTAGGTGTGCGTAAGCTTCTCTGTCCTCTATATTCTCCTCTGTCTTTCTTCTTCAAGATATTTATCTGTGACTTCTTTTGTCGCCTTCTCTGCCAATTCTGTTGCTACTCTTGTTGATTATGCTAGCTCCTTTTCTCTTTACACAATAGATTTTGTCTTGGCTTCATCTTCAACTTCAGCCTTAGCCTTTGATTCATTTTATTCCCTAGCTTTCGCTCTATCATCCTCTTTGTTTATTTTAGTGTCGTTCCTCCTTTTCAACACCTTCTCCTTTTCTCTTCTCTTTTTATCTATTGGTGCTCCTTCTTCCTCTCTAAAAGAACCTGAATGATTTGAGATAGAAATGGGATAATATCTCTCATCTTCATCTCGCTCTACATATTTTCTGGCTCCTTCTCTTGCAGCCTCTTCGTCTGTGATCCTTCCCTTTGGTTGGCCCTGCCTATTGAATATGACTTCATCGTAAGTCCTATCATTTTGATGCACCTCCTAATCTTCCCAGAATTCAATAGTGTATTCATACAAGAGCCTCATGTTATTGAAGTGTTCTTTAACAATATTCTTAGGATCATACCTCCTAAACCTTTCCTCTCCAAAGTGGTATGAGAGTAGGATGTCCACTTTTGTTTGGGCTTGCTTGTTGTTTTCAAAGAAGTAGTTTTCAATGCAAAGAGGCAGTGGTGGCCAAATTGCTTTCTTTGATCTATATAGAATCCCTCTGACCCCATGTATGATAGTTTAATATGCCACTTCCTAAAGCACAAGTTTTTCAGGAACAAACTGAGGGAGTAAGTGGGGTGGTTTCATCACACCATATATTCCTATATAGGTATTGTGCTCCATTAAATAACAATCCCCAATCCTTCTTATGAATGCTATGGCCCTGTCTTTCATACAAGGTGGGGAGGTGCAAAACATAAATTCATACAATGGGGCAAGGAGGTGCTCACAGATTCTTTGATAGTTCGTTTGATATTTGTGCTCCTAAAGCACCTTGTAGTACATGTGGATAGTGGCATCGGTGGGAAACCAACTCCATCCCATGTTTGGGTACTTGTGAGTGATACACATTATGTCTAGAAGATATGAAGACATATGTAAAGTGGGGAAGCTTCCTAGTTGTGCTTGTGTAACTGCAAAAATGGAAACCTTGATATTTTCAGACAATATGTCTACCCAGTTGAATGAGACTCCCACATCTTGACAGAAATAAATTAGGGGCATGTATGATAAGGGAAAATGAGTTGCATCTGGTTCCCCCTACAACCTGCACAACATGGCTGCCATATACTAGTAGGTTCTCCTTAAATTGGTTGTGGGGTATCAACTCTTGGGCTGATATTTGAACTACTTGTCTTCTTTATACCATGCAGGGAATAAATTTTTCGGTGTAAGCTCCAACTCGCTGAGGAGTTGACCATATAATCTTTTGTTCCCAGCTTCAATGTGGTGACACTTAGCTAAATCATCGAAATTGAATGAATCTATAGGTTATTTTCTTGCATTAAATATATACTAACTATTTATGTGTGCATTTTTCAAAATCCAATAAATTGCGTCTTCACAAGGGAAAACTGTTGGATGTTCTTCCACTATGAAAACTCCCGATTTTTTGATGTTCCTAAACACTTGGAGCTCATTTGTTTCCTCTACCTCCACAAAGAAGTTTGATTTCTTAAACATATAATATAATTCTCCCCATTTTAAGGTTTCTCCATCTTTGTCTAGAAGTCTCAACGTGTCGTTATATACAGTCTCGACACTTTATGTCTCTATTGTCTGTTGGGAGCTACCAGATGAATCAAACCTTGTTGGTTTCATCATCGTCTTCTTTCGTGTGACATGTCTAAATCTATAGACAAAATAAATTTAGAGAATGTTTTTTGGAAACAGTTAAATAATAAAACAATTATAAGAATTAATGAAAACAAGTCATGGAAAGTTGCTCCCCACAATTGTTACATTAATAGTAGACAATGCTCAGTGATATTTTGGGGTGAAAATCTTGGGAATCATCCTGGAAAAGTGAACAAGAATAAAAAAATAACTTCCTTAATATAGATCAGAAGAGTTAGTAGCAACTCCTCCGAGTGTATTGGAGGAGTTAGTAACAATGTCTATAAGTGCATTGTAGAAGTTGTTAGTAACTTCTTTGATATGCATTCGGAAGGGTTCATCATCATATCGAGGAGCTCGGAGCACTTACCGGGAAATCCTATGATCGTATCGGAGGAGTTAAAAGTAACTCCTATGATATGATTGGAGGAGTTGTTTCCATCTGTTCTGAAAACGTGTGGAAGAGATAATTTCAACTCCTCCGAGCATATCAGAGAAGTTAGTAGTAACTTCTCTAATATGCTCAGATACTTACTTCGAAAGTATCCAATTTTCAAGTTAGGTTTTTCTGAGAATCAAGAAGATCGATCAAGAGAACTACGACTAGCTTGAAGGAGCAAGAGGGAAACCTTAGGAATTTCTTAGATCAAAGTTTATGTGCTTTGGACGAGTTTGGGACTTGTAATGGTTAATATGGGGA
>JASDQU010755158.1:32835-43019 GCA_032191745.1 Picea mariana | reverse complement strand
GTGGTTTTCTCCCAATTGGGTTTCCATGATAAATGTCTATGCAAATTGGATTGTATTTTTTTGTATACATTTCTCATTAATTACTTATGACTAGTGACATGATTTTTTAATTACCTTTATAATTTCTCAGAAAGACAGCTAAAAATATTGTGCATTTAATTATCAATTTGGGGCTCATATGAAACTTGTGAGTTGCCATGCACTGTATGTGCAAGATACACTCCACTCTTCCACTAGTTTTATATGTCATTGTAGTATCAATTATTACATTTGTTTCCAGATTATAAACCATTCTCAAGATCTGGGAAGGTTCTACAAAAATACACACTTGCAGGAATTGAAAGCACACTTTTGCATAAAACTAAATATCATACTTGCAGGAAAGTAAATGTCACACTTGGAGGAAAGTAAATGTCACACTTACAGGAATTGAAATACACTTTTACAGAAAAGTGAATATCACACTTGCAAGAAAGTAAATGTCACTCACAGGAAAGTAAATGTCACACTTGCAAGAAAGAAAACTAATCTAATCTAATCCTCACCAAGATGATTATTGTTTCTACTCAGACCAACAAATGTAGTCATTGTGTTAAGCACAATTATTCAACAACATAAAATAATGCAACCTAATCAATTATTAGAAACAAGTAAATAAATGAAATCTGACGTGAATTCTTAATTGCATGAATACATAAACACAATCCCACATGAGTAATCTAATTTCATTAACAAATTAAATCAAGAAACTAGTTACGGAATTAAATAAAAGAAATCTTGCATGAATAGATAACTACATAATTAAATTAGTCAACAAGAAATCAAATAAGCTACCTAAACTACATGACACTTTCTTCTATTGGAGTGGGCACTGCCTCTATAGAATAGAGTGTTGATATTACTCTATATCAACATTTACAACATAAATTAATTAAATTAATTAAGATAATCGAAACAACTCAATCTATTACAAATATGCAAAGAAAATAGACGAAATGAATTAATTAAATCACACACTATGAAAATCATAAAACTACAATTAAAATAAAAACTCAATAAATTATTCCATTGTCATTCAGACATTGCTCTATGATTCCTCCCCTGAATAATGGAGAGAGTGCTCTCTTTTATACATAAATTTAAGGGAAACTAGAAATAACGAGTATCTAAATAAACCCACTTGTGGATTTAATAAACCCATAGTGGTTTCAACAATTTCTCAAATAATGAATAGGTTCCAGCGAACAATTAGCAATTAATGAATAAATCCAAGATAGTTTGCTAACAATTAGCAAATAATAGATAACTTCAAAGATCTTTTGCTAAAAATTAGAAAATAATAGATAACTTCCAAGATCTTTTTCTTACAAAATAATAAATAACTCCAAGATATTTTTCCCAAGAATTCCAAGATTCATGGTTAGCCACTCAAACTAATACTTTGTATTGGAATTACAAAATTATCTCCATAACTTTAATTGCTTGGATTAACATTATTGTTGCATGGATCAATAATTGTCACATATAGTAACAACATGGCTCATGGTTCCAATGGCTCGTATTTCTGGTGTTGGCTCATGGTTCCAATGGTTCAAGGTTCCGATTGTAGCATCATTCTTTGGATGAGTTGCAGTGAAAAATGGTTCCATGACGAGTTGCAACAAGTGTTGTAAGGATTTGCAATGATTGTTGTAACGAATTGCATCAATTGATCTGCAGCAGTGGGAACCAAAATACATCATATGGTGATCTCAAATTATTCACAACAACCTATCTAGCACATAGTCTTTGCATATTAACTCAAAGATAAATGCAAATATGATCATTTTTTAATGTTTAATCATAAATTCATGTAAAGTACTAAAGAAATGTAATGGAAACACATTAATTATAAATCACGCACAATGATATATTGATATAGGGTCTAGGTAAGTGGAAAGAGGTTAAAGGTAGTGAAAAGATGGTATAAAAAGATTTCATTTCTAGAGCGTGTCAGCTACCCCTAGCCGAAAATGTTGCATGTCCTCATGCAACCAAGTACCTTGTATCAACCAAATTGTAGGGACGTTTCTCTTTCTACATTGCATACCTTTCTTCTATTGTTAACATTTTCATTTTCCTCAAATGTTTTCTATGAGTTGTCAAGAACCATACTTTAAAATCAATATTACCATCCCGAAACAATTATAGTAAATCTTGCAACAAATCTGATGGAGTTGCAGCAAACCTGCATAGGGAGTTTCAATAGATTTGAAAAATTGGTATTTCATGCAAACAATACTCTGGATAAAGGAGATTTTTGGTGGTTGTGTTTATCCCAATTTAATGTCTTTTTCCATGGAAAATCACAATAATTTGGTTCATGGTCCTCAAAATATAAGAAAATAAGCTACTACCGGTGAGTTGCAACAGGAGTAGCAACAAGCTTTAGCCATTTTCTCTCAAATTAACAACTACTTTTCTGTGAAATTTCGCAAGAATTGTTGTCCTATTTTATTGCTTCTCCTCACCAAAAATCATGACCATATGATGCACAAATATCAATATATAAACAAATCAATTTATGCACATAATATATAAAAAAAAACCATAGTAACAACAACAATGTTATAATAGGAGTAGAAACAATAAATCATAACTCATGACATCATGATATTTTGTGACCTGCTACTCGTTCTTGTGTAACAAAAATAGAACTTCCTATTTTTTCTCTTGTGTAACAGTAATAGGGCTTTCTTATGCCGAAAAATTATGGTTGTTGTTTACACACTAATAATTGTTGTTGTACATACCAAAAATTGTGTCTTCTTGTGTGACAACATGTAGGAATGGTTTCTACAACAACTTCTTCTACTGTAGGTTCTTGTGGGGTAGCTCATTCTTCTCCAGATGGAAGTGTTTCTTCCCTTCCCCCCTCTCAAAACCAAATATTTTTGTATGGAAAGGACAATAAAACAATGGTGTCTTCATCTACAGATGGAATATGATTTACTGGAAATTATGTTGCACAAAACCATATTTTAATGTAGTGAACGTGAAAAATGTGTTTCAATCCACGGGAGCCACATTGATCCGTAGCTCTTCACTACTGATAATCAGGTCCACTCAGCCATCAAGTGCAGTCTCTTTGTCATCATTTATATCTAACACTTTTTCGTTTGGGATGTCGTCATTCAACATGCAAAATGTCTCGGTTGGTTCTCAATAATTTCCTTAAAGTAGTAATGTTGGTGTAGGGAATTATTCAACTCCCCTCCAAGCCTTTCCATGGGGAGGAGGGAACATTCCTCTGTCATTCCCCTTGCTCGGGAGAGGTTCTTTCATGCCTTCTAGCCCTAATATCTTCATGGGGTGGGGTAGTCCTATGGGTGGCGTATTTCAATCCATCAACATGTTGTGTTATTCTAACCTATTCACGTTATTAGGTGTGTTTAGGAGTAATATATTTCCCTCATTTGGAATTACGAAAGGGGGAAACCCCTTCAAATCCCAGTGGAATCCCACACAAGAATATTTCTCTTCACAAGGGATGTCGTCAAGAGGAAATCCCTTTCTAAGTCAGAACTATCCAATGTAAGGGAGTTTCCCTTCACAAGGGATGTCAGTAGGGGGAAACCCTACTTTGTCTTACGTGAACCATATGGGTGGATGTTTTCCTACATATAACCAAGTTCATCAATTTTTTACTCAAAACCCTGGCCCATCGGTAAAATTTTCCTGGAAACATGGTGCTAGTACCAATTACCTAGGTTATTCTTTTCTGGCATGTACCCAACCCAAAAGTTCCAACTCGGATAGTTGGAATTATGGGCCCCCACTTAGCTTACATTTTCTGGAAACATTAAACTTTCCTAACCTATCAAAACTCATGAACGATCTGGTTTTCCATTATCTGAGTTGGCCTCCAGTCCCCACCACATTTCCTTCTAACATTCCAAAATTCAAAGCTAAGTCTCGTGAGGATTTGGGTGACCATGTGACAACTTTCCATCTATGGTGTTCATCAAACTATTTAAATGATGATTCCATCTGACTTCCTCTCTTCCAGCATAATATTATGGGAGTCGCAATGAAATGGTACATTGAACTTTATGGTTCATTATTTCACATGTTTCACAATATGGTCTTGGTTTTCCTCAACCACTTCTAGCTTCCTATCTGGTACAATCTTAGCACAGACCTCCTATTCACACTTAGATAGGACAAAGACACTCACATATTGGATCATATCCAAGAGTGGCATTNGGTATTATACTGGATGCGTCATGACCCAGTTTCGATCCTTCGAAAGAGAAGCCCATACTAAATATCAATGGCATTGATAGGTCCATAAAAGGCACTATCTCAGATCTGGTTACAAACCAGATGCAATAGATGACCATTCATCCATCTACATCTGGTCAAGCCGTGGCTTTGACTATTTCCACCATCCATTCATCGGATGTTCACATTGTATAATCGATGGCCCCAAAAGTCACCCAACAACTCAGAGGGAATAATAAGAAAGGAAAAGATAATAAAGGAGCTGGAAATAACAATAATAAAAATAAAAATCTGATGCAAATGTTGGAAGGGATAAGAAGGAGAAGAAGAAGGTGAAATTCCCTTGCAAGCTTTCAGTGAGGATTATCTTACTCATCAGTACCCAAATATTGAAGAGGCACAAAACCTTCTAGTCAGCAATAGCATGTTGCGTTGAAGAACCCATTTCCACACAAAAAGAACTTGCAGATGGGCTCTTTTGGTGGAAATCGGCAAAGGGGCACCCAAAATGCACCATTGTCAGATGGATCAATGTCATTCATCAATATGGTGAACCATAAGAAAGTGGAGGAATTTATTTTCTCTAATAGAACTTGTGATTATGGTAATCCTATGTCAACGTCTAAGGAGAAAGAAACTTAGGATCCTCAGAATTCTCTCCATATAGAGAATCCTGAGAAACAAATAATGCCACAGATATTGAAATGTGTGTATAAGCATGTGTCACACAACCTAAATGCTCGATACATGTCCACCTATTCTATTATTGAGGACATGGATTAGACGCCATGTGCGATGTCAGTCCTATAGGTGCTACAAAGTTTCCCTTCATAACGAGTTGCATTATTGTCTATAATAGGGGTTGATGACTCTTCAAGCCAACTCGTTATGAAGTTTGATGCTATAGAGGTGAAGCCTCGTCTTCCCTATCATGTATCCTTCCAAATTAATGGTGTGTATGTGAAACACATTATTGGGAGAATTATCATTGATGAAGGCGCTTCGACATGCGTTATTTTGTTGTCTTGTTGGAAATAAATTGGCTCCCCTAATCTTACCCCATATCCTACTCTTTTAACTGCATTCAATGTATGATCATTTATACTGCACGATCTCATTTCCTCTTTTCCTATCCAGTTAGGGGGGAAGACAGTTTTTGTTGAATTTGTAGTAGTCGATGCTCCACTCGACTATAACCTTTTGTTAGGAAGGAGTTGGAACTATGTGATGATGGTTGTTGTCTCATCAGTTTTTCAAATTTTGTGCTTCCCTCATGAAGAGAGTATAGTAACGATAGACAAGATGTCATTCAACCACTCTAAATCCACAGAAAATTCAGTATCTATTATCTCATTGATTGAAAAATCTCAGATGGAAACCGAGAGGATTGGTGTTGGAATGTATCCTTCACTTATGGGAACTTTCAATTTCTCAACACCGTTTTTGTACATTCGAGCTACCCCAGTTGGATATAAAATTCAAACCCTTCGGTCCCCGTTGCATGGGTAGGTTCATTTAGAACTACATATTTTGAAGATATGTGGGTGTTACCCTCACTGTGTGAATTGGTGGAAGGTCTTTTGCATGTCGGGATGGCCATGCCATTTTTTATAACAGAGATCACTTATCTAGAAATCTAGCAGGTTGCTGCAAAATTTGATTCTACGAGGATCAGTTTCCAAATCCCATTTAGGCTTAGAATTATTCTACTTCTCTCCATTTCCTTAACACTATCTTGCCTTATGACAAAGCTATTATAGAGGCGATGACACAGCCAAAATGACCATGGGAGGATCTGCATCATCGATCATATTTCCTTCTAGATATCAATTGAGTCGAAAGAAGAGAGTTATGATTAGTTGTGAGTGGATGTGTCAATTAATGTGTGAATCCCTTAGCAAAGCATGATGTTTATGTTAAGGGGAACATGGCTAATATATCAAAAAATATTCCAATCAACATCTCTAAAACCCCTAGCATCGTAGAAAATTTTTTTATGTGAGGATTGTTCTTCTCAAGAGATATGTACGTATACCTCTTTATTTAAATAGTTCCATGATATTTTTTCCTGGTCTTATGAGGAATGTCAGGCATTGACCCCCGTGTTAGCACCAATTCTTGCAAGCGGGGTGTTTTACCCCGATTTTAGACCCTTGATGTAAAATGCGAAGAAATGGGGTTTGAAAACCCATCAAATGAGTTATAGTCCAAGGTCACATCCATGAGCGCAATAAGCAGCGCACAAAAAATCCATTTCGGGTGGAAAATGCAAGCACGTGAGCAGCTCTAGTATTCAATGGCGAGGATCAACCAATGGAACAGATCGTTAGTCGGTGTATATTTATGGCCAACGGAATTGTGCCATGTTTAGCACAGGTCGGGCTCGCGATCTCCCCGAAATGATCCTGGCCATTCGGTCGAGGAGAGACACGTGGTGCGCGATTAGGCTCTATCGCCTCTTCACGCATCACGACTTTGAAAAATGAGGATCAGCCTCATCCCAACCGTGAAACATGAAGTGCCGAAGGCACCAGGGATCAGGCCCACAATACTTTCAAGATGATCAGGACCGTCCATCAGAGAGGGACACGTGGTGCACGATTAGGCTCTATCGCCTCCTCGCCTTTCGTGACTTTGAAGAACGAGGACCAACCTCCTCCCAGTCGGGAGACGTGAAGTGCCGAAGGCGCCAGGGATCGGGCCCAAAATATTGTTGAGATTATTAGGACCTTCCATCAGAGAGGGACACGTGGTGCGCGATTAGGCTCTATCGCCTCTTCGCCTTTCGTGACTTTGAAGAACGAGGACCAGCCTCCTCCCAGCCACGAGACGCGAAGTGTCGAAGGCATCCGAGTTTTGGGCCCACAATATTGTCAGAGCACTCTCAGTCATTCATCAAAGGGGACACGTGGTTCTTGATTGGACCTGGGCCCACAGTCTTGCCAAAATGTTCAGGGTCGTCCGATCAAAGAGGGGCATGTGGTGCGCGATTAGGCTCTATCGCCTCCTCGCCTTTCGTAAATTCGAAGCACTAGGAGTAGCCTCCTCATAGCTGCGAGATGCGAAGCGCCAAAAGAATTCAGGACTCAGGCCCACAGTATCGTCGAAAGTGATCTCAGTCGTCCATCCCGCACGGACACGTGGTGCGCGATTAGGCTCTATCGCCTCTTTGCGCATCGCGAATTTGAAGAGTAAGGACTAGCTCCTTCCCATCCATGAGATGCGAAGTGCCGAAGCTCCTGAGCATATCGTCTCGGCCACTCCCTGAGGAAGCAGTTAATGAAAATTGAGTAGGTAGATGAAACCTCAGCTCGAGCCATAAATGGAAGGTATGGGAGGCCTTGAACAATCAGCCCGTGGTACCCTTGTGCACAGGTCCCCCCTGCAAGAGCCATACTGAGTTAAGGTGGCGTATGACGAAGGATTTTCATCCGAGTTTGACTGAAGGGATGCCACACCTTGGAGGTCCGAGCACGCCTCTGTTGGGCGAATTTGGAGGAGTATATGTAGGCATTTTTTCCATTTTTGTAAGCATCAATGGTTGAGCTAGGCTCCCGATTGTAAAGTTTTAATGAAGCATTGGTTGCTCTGGTTATGTATTGGCACTTGAGACTTCTTGCCTTATGAATGTCAGCTTCTTTGCATCTCTTTGTTTACACTATGTTAGAATAGCTTGGAATTGGAGGATCCAGTCGAGTTGCACTATTATAGGATGATGTAGGTTGGATCATTGTAATAGTCGCATTGTTTCTAATTAATTCTTGTATTTTCTCAACGTTGAATGACTTGGAATTGGAGCATCCAGTCAAGTCACCCCTTTAGTTCCCCGAAGATCTGAACCAAGAGGATCTTGTATTCTGAGTTTTTCTTCCTCAAGCTGCTAAAAGGCCTGATGCCCGAAGCAGTCTTTCTCACTCATCTCACCAAGTCTTCCATCTGCTCATTTTATAATCAACTGACTAACGAAAGTTAGGCCAAGACCTCCTTTGTTTTTTACATATCAAGCCCGGTTTTCTGAGTTTGAACGTTTTCCTCTTGAGTCTCTATCCATTCAGTCACCCCATTAAATTATTCATGACATAAATTGATGGGCGTTGGGCTCTTCTCTTGTCGCAATCTAGGAGTGACTTCTAATGCCAACATTTCTGGCACCGTTGTCGGGGATGAAGTTGAATATTTTCCCTGGGTAGAACGACATTAAGCCTCTGATTCTGAAGGTGCATCAGACATCAGAGCCCTACAATATTGCTACTGTGCACCTGGAGACTCCACCGTGGTGACTCCAACGTTTCCACTTCATTGTCTCAGTTGTAGCTATTTTTAGCGCACCTGAAAGCTGACCCCGAGGATCTTTCTCGAGAAGGTTTCAGCAGCTGCTTTCTCAGCTTGAGAAGTTCTCTTGGGTAATGACAATGTTAAGATCTGGCCTTTGATGGTGAACAAAGACCAGACACATTCAAAGCTGCCCATTTTTCACCTGGCGACTCCATGATTCGAGGATCAATTGGCAACTCCACTGATTCAATATGGAGAAAATCCTAGCTCGGAGGTTCGCTCCTTTTAATTTTTCTACTATTCTTGGTTTTCCTAATGATGTCCCTTCTCCGGATGAATGGAGTGATTATTTGCCTAGATTTAGAGAGCGTGAAGAGGACAACCCTGCTCAGCATCTCTGGGAGTTTCATGAACTCATGCATCAGTGGGAGATACATCATGAGGATGTATTATTGAAAATGTTCATGTTCTCTTTAGCAAGGGATGCTCGTAAATGGTATCATTCTTTACCCCCTGCTAGCATTTCTTCACTCACAGAATTTCATGCAGCTTTCACCGCCTATTGTCAGAAATTTTATCCCTCTGAGTTAATTTTTTGTAATTGTTGTGAGGGATACAACAACTGTATACCAGATGGAGATGTTTCTTACGTAGGCTGTGAGGATGATCCTGATGACTTGGATCAGCAATCATTCCTTTCTCATCCCCATTCATATGCATCAGAGAAAGGTTATGAGAATGATGAAAATCCCGAGGAGGAAGAAGATGCTTTGGGCGAAACTTGGGAACTGATAAAATCTATCACCGCCCAACTAGCAAGGTTTGAATCTGAAGACAACGAAGAGGAATTTCCAGTCCTTGAGGTAGATGTTATTAGCATCTCTGTTGAAGAGGATATTGAAGATTTCATAGCCATAGAGACATTAGGTTCTGCCCTTGTTAAGCTTGTTGTCCCAGATTTAAAGGAGGAAGTGATAGTAGAAATGGATTGTTCTCTTTTTCTTCATGATATTTCCCATGATGTGTTTACATTCAGGGTCGAAATGGAAGATCGGGAGATAGTTCAATTTTTGCAAGATGGAGAAGCTTTGTTCTCCCCCGACTTTGATGATTATTTGGAAGAGGAGTAGTAGAACCCCACATCACCTTTTGTTGATCAGAGCAGCCAACCTATGTATGACATCTACGAATCAGATTTTGAGCTCGATATGCTGGATTTCCAAGAACAGACCCAAGAGCCTTGTCCTCTGTTCACTAAGGAAAATTATCACGAGGAAATGAGTCATCCCAGTTCTTCAGGAGACGCTGAGCAATACAAGGAAGAGCAGAGTTTTTCCACGGGTCCTGTTTATGACCATTATGAATCTAACCCTTGGAAGAGCCGAGAAGGAGAGCCAGAGGAGAATTTTTCTTTTTTTCCAGAGCCAGTCAACAAGCAGCCAACGCCTGAGAACTGTCAACCTACGTTAGTTGTCCACCCACCAGTGCTTACCAGGGATATTCAGCCACACATGAACAACTATGTAGCAGAGAAGGCTGCCTGTCACCAATTTTCTGGAGTTTGCCACTAGTCCTATGAGCCCGTGAAGGAAATACAACTCCATGTATTCCTTCACGGGCTCATAGGACTAGTGGCAAACTCCAGA
>JASDQU010755158.1:19940-31721 GCA_032191745.1 Picea mariana | reverse complement strand
TAGAGACAATGGTTGATCTATGATCCGGTTGAAGATAGGGGGAGACATACCCATAGGGGGAGTCATTCTTCTTCCCATGATTCTAGGAGGAGATATTTATCAGATGCATACCTAGAAAAGATCATAGAGGCATAATTCCAGGGGGGAGTGATGGCCACAAGGGGAGTATGAGAGATGTATCTTCAGCATTACATCAGAGTGATATCCCTTGTTCAAAAGGGGAGATATTATTCAAAGCAAGATCAAAGGCATTCAAACAGGGGGATCAGCCCCAAGGAGAGTTCAAGCAGGGGGAGCAACCCCAAGGAGAGAAGACCCTTTTCCATTGATGTCAAAGGGGGAGAAATAGTCACATTGATGTGATTGATGTTTAATGGGGAGAGATAGTCATAAATTATGGGGAAATATAGTCACATTGATATGATTGATGACTATAGATGTAGAGCATGCCTTCTCTACTTGTTGAGATCAATGACTGGTGTGGACATCAATGTTGGTATTGCCATCAATGTCAAAGGGGGAGATTGTTGGATCATGTTGTCATTGATGCCAATGGTTTGATTGATTAATGTCAAAGGATTGATGTCAAGTGATTAAATGATTGATTGATAGTCTTGATTCATTGATGATTGATAAACAATGTATATGTATTGTCCTTGATGATAATGATAGATTCCAAGTGGAAACCAATAGATTGAAGATGTTATCATTGATATGATGCATAGATGAAGATGGATCAATGAGTTGTCATGGATACATGATGAAGATGAATTATTTGATATTTGATGCATAGTTTTACTCATTATTTTCTTATCACGGTACAAATGGATGAACTCCAAAGTGGTCCCCTTATGGTGAAATCCCTCATGGGAAGACGCTTTGCAGTTGAGTTATGGTTGAGATAACCCATTATTGTATGTGGAATAAAGAGAAGAAGATCAGTGATTTTGTTGGTAAAACTATCCTATATGGATAGTGTTTTTCATGCCATTTCTGGTGGTATGTGGAATGTCACATAACTCCTCACGGTTTGAGAGTTATGGCCCTACGAAGTGGAAGGACCCCCATATGATGGCTTGAAGCCCCATAAGGTCAAGAAGAAGTCAAAGTGACTTAAAAGAAGAAATCATTATTTAAATGATAAAGTAAAGTGATAAATTCAAGGTGGATTATTTAAATAATAAAGAGAAGTGACAAAATCAAGAAGGAATATTTAAATGATAACGTATTGGAGAACTTTCTATTTATGGAAAGTGGTTAACCCTAAAATAAGAAAAATAGGTTAAGTGACCTATAAATGGGTTAAGTGACCTAGAGGATGAAAGTATAAATAAGATAGCAATGGTCTCTAGTAATATAACCCTTTTGTGGATCAATGGAGAGATTCTTGTGAGATTATCTTTTGGAGTATTGATGGAGATATTCTTGTGAGAACATATTTGGTGTGAATCTCTTGAGCATGATTGAAGATATATTCTGAGAAAGAGAGCGTGAGGAAGATCTCATGGACGCATTAAATTTTCGGCAATATCGGAGATCTTGACGGAAAAATTCTCAGAGCATCAGAAACCCTAGTTTCTTAGGTGTACGCGGGTTGTAATGGGCCAGGGCACGTACATACGCGGGTTGTATGAGGAAAGGGTGCATATAGTGGATAAAATCATGGAGATTTGTGTTTGATATGATGACTGGTAGTTGAAGACTTAAGCAGGTTCCAGATATGCATTCTATGGGCTCGGATAATGTCACTGAGACATTGGTATGGTTAGATTATAGTCTTGATGGATAGTATTGTTTGTTGTGTTGTGAATGCTTAGGGCATTCTTGGTATGGCTATTGTGATGTGATTTATGTTGGTTGATGGAGTGAGAAGTACTCATGTGATTCAGTTTTGATATGATTGCTATGATATACTAGTTTCTTATACATGATTGAGTTAGCACTCATATTGATTGGTTATGGAGAATGAGTAAGCTATTGGAAAGCTTGGATGTGTTGTGACTGGATGGTGGTCAGTTTGGACAGTGGAAGACAGAATAAATTATGCTTGCAGGTTGCAGAGGATCTGAGTATGTGATGAAAAGGATAAACCCTAATAGCTCAGAAGGTAGATGCGGGTTGTTGTATATATTGGCGGCATACATACGCGCGTTGTAGTGATCCAAAGCGCGTACACACGCAGGCTACACTACTAACAGGTTGTGTACCTATTGCAAATTGATATATGTTAAGGATTGTTGCCTCATCTCAGTTGGTGCTGAGGGTGTAAGATGATTCTTGCATTATAGAGTTGGTGCTCTTGTAGAGTTGTACTCTATTCAGTTCTTGCTGAAAAACCCCAAGGATTGTAGTCTGTAATAAAAAAAAAATTGTACATGCATCTTGTTTTCTTTGTGTTCTTTTTGTTCCTTGTGGTGATGACTTATTGATGATCTATGTTGTTGATATATGTTCACATCTAACTGGTTATAAATGACAGTAACGAGTAATTCTTAAAAGTTGAATGTTAACTAATGAGTTTTGTGTAAAAGGGAAGTTTTAGTAAAAAGAGCCTTCACTCATTCACCCCCCATCTAAGTGTGGTAGGTTTGTCCAACAAATCCAATGGAATAGGTCCCAAATAAGTGTTTCGACAGGACCACTATACTCTTTTTTTAAAAAATTTACCCCTGTGGAGTTATACTTCGGCCTGAAGAATATTGCAGTGACAAAATGCCCAAATGCTTAACAGGAAGAAATGTGTAGTAATTTCACAACCAAAATATAGAAGGCACAGTTGCACGACAATAGATCTAGTTTGTTCTATTTTTTTTGTTTTTGTCCCCAGGGGTAGGATATTCAGGGTTTCTACAAACAATGGTTTGCCATGTGTTATAGCTCTCTGATATATGTGCAGGGTCCAATAGTAATACTTGACCCAATCTCTTAGGGAACCAACTAAGTAGGCTAGATCATTCCGTTAGTCATACTACCCGACTACCTAGGTACTAGAGAGTATCTTCTCGAGTGTTGTTCTCGGTGGCACTATATCAGTCAAATGACTGGTTGGTTTATCTATGGAGGGATTCAGGAAATCTAGGTCGATCCATATACAAGTGTTGTCTGATGCGCTACCACTCGAAGGGGTGCCAACAAGGGTTACAAGGGTGGCCAACAAATGTGCGCTTAAGTACCTCTTGTATTTCATGTGTGTATGACTCCCCAACCATGAGTTTATGTGTGTAACGACAAATCTATGTAGCTTTAAGACGTCAGAATATGTCTCTACCCTAAAAAAAATTAACCCACAATTTTCTACCGAGCAAGGTGCTCAGATACCACTTGTAGTATTCCAAATATAAAATAGTATGTAGAACAGAAATATTTTAGCTAGAAATAGCAGAGAAACAAGGATATAACCAGAATAATACCAAAATAATACCAGAATAACACCAGACTGAGCACTTTGATTACTGATAGCAATGTTCACTTGCCTCTTCAAGGGGGAAACCTCAAGCAGAGCAGATCTCTATTACAATAATAGACAAAACTTCTCATACCCTCTATTCCTATTTATACTAAATCTATCTATCCAAAAGAACAATCTAGAGGAAGGTCCTTCTAGAAGTAGAAACTTCTATTAGGTCTTCTTACATTTGACTTATTCCTCCTTATTTCTATGCCTTATTAATATTGACCTTTATTACATGGAAATATATTATTCTACCCACTTGAGGGTTTAGGTAGGTTAGGTCCCTAACAATGCTCAACTAAGAGGATTAGTGTCTCATGCAGGCAAGTGCCTAAAAATATTGTAGCTATAGGTTGGTGCCTACACGAATTGTCAAGTTGGTGTTCAGATGAGGAGATTTGTGTCTTCTGTAGGTTGGTGCCTACAAATATTGTAACAGTAGGTTGGTGCCTACATGATTTTATAAATATAAGTTTTGTGGTTTTCTCCCAATTGGGTTTCCATGATAAATGTCTATGCAAATTGGATTGTATTTTTTTGTATACATTTCTCATTAATTACTTATGACTAGTGACATGATTTTTTAATTACCTTTATAATTTCTCAGAAAGACAGCTAAAAATATTGTGCATTTAATTATCAATTTGGGGCTTGTATGAAACTTGTGAGTTACCATGCACTGTATGTGCAGGATACACTCCACTCTTCCACTAGTTTTATATGTCACTGTAGTATCAATTATTACATTTGTTTCCAAATTCTAAACCATTCTCAAGATCTGGGAAGGTTCTAAAAAAATACACACTTGCAGGAATTGAAAGAACACTTTTGCATAAAACTAAATATCATACTTGTAGGAAAGTAAATGTCACACTTGGAGGAAAGTAAATGTCACACTTACAAGAATTGAAATACTCTTTTACAGAAAAGTGAATATCACACTTGCAAGAAAGTAAATGTCACTCATAGGAAAGTAAATGTCACACTTGCAAGAAAGAAAACTAATCTAATCTAATCCTCACCAAGATGATTATTGTTTCTACTCACACCAACAAATGTAGTCATTGTGTTGAGCACAATTATTCAACAACATAAAATAATGCAACCTAATCAATTATTAGAAACAAGTAAATAAATGAAATATGACGTGAATTCTTAATTGCATGAATATATAAACACAATCCCACATGAGTAATCTAATTTCATGAACAAATTAAATCAAGAAACTAGTTACAGAATTAAATAAAAGAAATCTTGCATGAATAGATAACTACATAATTAAATTAGTCAACAAGAAATCAAATAAGCTACCTAAACTACATGACACTTTCTTCTATTGGAGTGGGCACTACCTCCATAGAATAGAGTGTTGATATTATTCTATATCAACATTTACAACATAAATTAATTAAATTAATTAAGATAATCAAAACAAATCAATCTATTACAAATATGCAAAGAAAATAGATGAAATGAATTAATTAAATCACACACTATGAAAATCATAAAACTACAATTAAAATAAAAACTCAATGAATTATTTCATTGTCATTCATACATTGCTCTATGATTCCTCCCCTGAATAATGGAGAGAGTGCTCTCTTTTATACATAAATTTAAGGGAAACTAGAAATAACGAGTATCTAAATAAACCCACTTATGGATTTAATAAACCCATAGTGGTTTCAACAATTTCTCAAATAATGAATAGGTTCCAGCGAACAATTAGCAATTAATGAATAATTCCAAGATATTTTGCTAACAATTAGCAAATAATAGTTAACTTCAAAGATCTTTTGCTAAAAATTAGAAAATAATAGATAACTTCCAAGATCTTTTTCTTAGAAAATAATAAATAAGTCCAAGATATTTTTCCCAAGAATTCCAAGATTCATGGTTAGCCACTCAAACTAATATTTTGTATTGGAATTACAAAATTATCTCCATATCTTTAATTGCTTGGATTAACACTAGCACAACAGCTCAATAGCTGTTGGTTAACGTCGAAAGGCTCATAACATGAAACGAATATTTAAAAGAATATATTAAATTTTATTGTTGATTAAGAAATAAATGGTTGCACTTCATTTATCTGGTGTTAATATTTTAATTTATGTTAATCACTTACATGGCAATCAGTTAGCTATCAAAGTAATTTTTAAATATGATTAGGTAAATGTAAAAAGGTAAACACATAAACGAATATCTTTATAATAGATAGAAAGTTAATGATTGAAATCACAACCATTATTTTGTGTGACTACTAAGAATATTCCAGCCATACTTAATCCTATCCATAGAAAACTTATTAAGCACTAAACCCCTATTAAATCTGCCCATTGTCAATAGGTGTATGCCTTTCAGCGTAATTATTGTTCCATGGATCAATAATTGTCACATATAGTAACAACATGTCTCATGGTTCCAATGGATCGTATTTCTGGTGTTGGCTCATGGTTCCAATGGTTCAAGGTTCCGATTATAGCATCATTCTTTGGATGAGTTGCAGTGAAAAATGGTTCCATGACGAGTTGCAACAAGTGTTGTAAGGATTTGCAGTGACTGTTGTAACGAATTGAATCAATTGATCTACAGCAGTGGGAACCAAAATACATCATATGGTGATATCAAATTATTCACAACAACCTGTCTAGCACATAGTCTTTGCATATTAACTCAAAGATTAATGCAAATATGATCATTTTTTAATGTTTAATCATAAATTCATGTAAAGTACTAAAGAAATGTAATGGAAACACATTAATTATAAATCACGCACAATGATATATTGATATAGGGTCTAGGTAAGTGGAAAGAGGTTAAAGCTAGTGAAAATATGGTATAAAAATATTTCATTTCTAGATCGTATTAGCTACCCCTAGCCGAAAATGTTGCATGTCCTCATGCAACCAAGTACCTTGTATCAACCAAATTGTAGGGACATTTCTCTTTCTACATTGCATACATTTCTTCTATTGTTAACATTTTAATTTTCCTCAAAAGTTTTCTATGAGTTGTCAGAAACCATGCTTTAAAATCAATATTAGCATCCCGAAACAATTATAGTAAATCTTGCAACAAATCTGATGGAGTTGCAGCAAACCTGCATAGGGAGTTTCAATAGATTTGAAAAATTGGTATTTCATGCAAACAATAGTCTGGATTAAGGAGATTTTTGGTGGTTGTGTTTATCCCAATTTAATGTCTTTTTCCATGGAAAATCACAATAATTTGGTTCATGGTCCTCAAAATATAAGAAAATAAGCTACTACCGGTGAGTTGCAACAAGAGAGTTACAGGAGTAGAAACAAGCTTTAGCCATTTTCTCTCAAATTAACAACTACTTTTCTGTGAAATTTTGCAAGCATTATTGTCCTATTTTATTGCTTCTCCTCACCAAAAATCATGACCATATGATGCACAAATATCAATATATAAACAAATCAATTTATGCACATAATATATAAAAAAAAAACCATAGTAACAACAACAATGTTGTAATAGGAGTAGAAACAATAAATCAGAACTCATGACATCATGATATTTTGTGACCTGCTACTCGTTCTTGTGTAAAAACAATAGAACTTCCTATTTTTTCTCTTGTGTAACAGTAATAGGGCTTTCTTATGCCGAAAAGTTATGGTTGTTGTTTACACACTAATAATTGTTGTTGTACATACCAAAAATTGTGTCTTTTTGTGTGACAACATGTAGGAATGGTTTCTACAACAACTTCTTCTACTATAGGTTCTTGTGGGGTAGCTAATTCTTCTCCATATGGAAGTGTTTCTTCCCTACCCCCCTCCCAAAACTAAATATTTTTGTATGGAAACGATAATAAAACAATGTTGTCTTCATCTACAAATGGGATATGATTTACTAGAAATTATGTTGCACAAAACCATATTTTAATGTAGTGAACGTGAAAAATGTGTTTCAATCCACGGGAGCCACATTGATCAGTAGCTCTTCACTACTAATAATCAGGTCCACTCAGCCATCAAGTGCAGTCTCTTTGTCATCATTTATATCTAACACTTTTTCATTTGGGATGTCGTCATTCAACATGCAGAATGTCTCGGTTGGTTCTCAATAATTTCCTTAAAGTAGTAATGTTGGTGTAGGTAATTATTCAACTCCCCTCCAAGCCTTTCCATGGGGAGGAGGGAACATTCCTCTGCCGTTCCCCTTGCTCGGGAGAGGTTCTTTCATGCCTTCTAGCCCTAATATCTTCATGGGGTGGGGTAGCCCTATGGGTGGCATATTTCATTCCATCAACATGTTGTGTTATTCTAACCTATTCACGTTATTAGGTGTGTTTAGGAGTAATTATGGGCCCCCACTTAGCTTACCTTTTCTAGAAACATTAAACTTTCCTAACCTATCAAAACTCATGAACGATCTGGTTTTCCATTATCTAAGTTGGCCTCCTGTCCCCACCACATTTCCTTCTAACATTCCAAAATTCAAAGCTAAGTCTAGTGAGGATTCGGGTGACCATGTGACAACTTTCCATCTATGGTGTTCATCAAATTATTTAAACGATGATTCCATCTGACTTCCTCTCTTCCAGCATAATATTATGGGAGTCACAATGAAATGGTACATTGAACTTGATGGTTCATTATTTCACATGTTTCACAATATGGTCTTGGTTTTCCTCAACCACTTCTAGCTTCCTATCTGGTACAATCTCAGCATAGAACTCCTATTCACACTTAGATAGGACAAAGACACTCACATATTGGATCATATCCAAGAGTGGCATTAGAGGAAGAGGCTAATAAAATCCAAGGTCCCTCTTAAGTTCTTATTGGAATGGTTCCTCAAGTCCTTATTGCCTTAAATCTATAAATGTTTATCTACGTCAGGAGTATCCTTTGAAGAAGATGAAATATTTATGGCCCAACAACTATATTTAATCTACTCACAATCTAGGATCCTTTATGGTATTATACTGGATGCATCATGACCCAGTTTCGATCCTTTGAACGAGAAGCCCAGATTACGTATCAATGGCATTGATAGGTCCATAAAAGGCACTATCTTAGATCTGGTTACAAACCAGTTGCAATAGATGACCATTCATCCATCTACATCTGGCCAAGCCATGGCTTTGACTATTTCCACCATCCATTCATTGGATGTTCACATTGTACAATTGATGGCCCCAAAAGTCACCCAACAACTCAAAGGGAATAATAAGAAAGGAAAAGATAATAAAGGAGGTGGAAATAACAATAATAAAAATAAAAATCTGATGCAAATGTTGGAAGGGATAAGAAGGAGAAGAAGAAGGTGAAATTCCCTTGCAAGATTTCAGTGAGGATTATCTTACTCATCAGTACCCAAATATGGAAGAGGCACAAAACCTTCTAGTCAGCAATAGCATGTTGTGTTGAAGAACCCATTTCCACACAAAAAGAACTTGCAGACGGGCTCTTTTGGTGGAAATCGGCAAAGGGGCACCCAAAATGCACCATTGTCAGATGGATCAATGTCATTCATCAATATGGTGAACCATAAGAAAGTGGAGGAATTTATTTTCTCTAATAGAAATTGTGATTATGGTAATCCTGTGTTGACGTCTAAGGGGAAAGAAACTTAGGATCCTCAAAATTCTCTCCATATAGAGAATCTTGAGAAAAAAATAATGCCACATATTGAAATGTGTGTATAAGAATGTGTCACACAACCTAAATGCTCGATATATGTCCACCTATTCTATTATTGAGGACATGGATTAGACGCCATGTGCGATGTCAGTCCTATAGGTGCTACAAAGTTTCCCTTCATAATGAGTTGCATTATTGCCTGTAATAGGGGTTGGTGACTCTTCAAACCAACTCGTTATGAAGTTTGATGCTATAGAGGTGAAGCCTCGTCTTCCCTATCATGTATCCTGCCAAATTAATGGTGTGTATGTGAAACAAATTATTGGGAGAATTATCGTTGATGAAGGTGCTTCAACATGCGTTATTTCGTTGTCTTGTTGGAAATAAATTGGCTCCCCTAATCTTACCCCATATTCTACTCTTTTAACTGCATTCAATGTACGATCATTTATACTGCACGATCTCATTTCCTCTTTTCTTATCCAGTTAGGGGGGAAGACGGTTTTTGTTAAAGTTGAAGTAGTCGACGCTCTACTCGACTATAACCTTTTGTTAGGAAGGAGTTGGAACTATGTGATGACGGTTGTTGTCTCATCAGTTTTTCAAATTTTGTGCTTCCCTCATGAAGAGAGTATAGTAACGATAGACAAGATGTCATTAAACCACTCTAAATCCATAGAAAATTTAGTATCTATGGTCTCATTGATTGAAAAATCTCAGATGGAAACCGAGAGGATTGGTGTTGGAATGTATCCTTCGCTTATGGGAACCTTCAATTTCTCAGCACCATTTTTGTACATTCGAGCTACCCTAGTTGGATATAAAATTCAAACCCTTCGGTCCCCGTTGCATGGGTAGGTTCATTTAGAACTACATATTTTGAAGATATGTGGGTGTTACCATCACTGTTTGAATTGGTGGAAGGTCTTTTGCATGTTGGGATGGCCATGCCATTTTTTATAACAGAGATCGCTTATCTAGCAATCTAGCAAGCTTCTGCAGAATTTGATCCTACAAGGATCAGTTTCCAAATCCCATTTAGTCTTATAATTATTCTACTTCTCTCCATTTCCTTAACACTATCTTACCTTATGAAAAAGCTACTATAGAGGCGATAACACAGCCAAAATGACCATGGGAGGATCTGCATCATCGATCATATTTCCTTCTAGATATCAATTGAGTCGAAAGAAGAGAGTTCTGATTAGTTGTGAGTGGATGTGTCAATTAATGTGTGAATCCCTTAGCAAAGCACGATGTTTATGTTAAGGAGAACATGGCTAATATATCAAAAAATATTCCAATCAACATCTCTAAAACCCCTAACATCGTAGAAAATGTTTTTATCGGTGAGGATTGTTCTTCTCAAGAGATATGTACGTATACCTATTTATGTAAATAGTTCCATGATATTTTTTCCTGGTCCTATGAGGAATGTCAGGCATTGACCCCCGTGTTAGCACCAATTCTTGCAAGTGGGGTGTTTTTCCCCAATTTCAGACCCTTGATGTAAAATGCGAAGAAATGGGGTTTGAAAACCCATCAAATGCGTTCTAGTCCAAGGCCACAACCATGAGAGCAATAAGCAGCGCACAAAAAATCCATTTCGAGTGGAAAATGCGAGCAGGTGAGCGGCTCCAGTATTCAATGGTGAGGATCGACCAATGGAATAGATCGTCAGTCAGCGGATATTTGCAACCTACAGAATTGCACCATGTTTAGCACAGGTCGGGCTTGCGATCTCCCTGAAATGATCCAGGCCATTCGATCAAGGAGAGACACGTGGTGCGCGATTAGGCTCTATCGCCTCTTCGTGCATCGTGACTTTGAAAAATGAGGATCAGCCTCCTCCCACCCGCGAAACGCGAAGTGTCGAAGGCGCCAAGGATCAGACCCACAATACTGTCGAGATGATCAGGACTATCCATCAAAGAGGGACACGTGGTGCACGATTAGGCTCTATCGCCTTCTTGCCTTTTGTGACTTTGAAGAACTAGGACCAGCCTCCTCCCAGCCGCGAAATGTGAAGTGCCGAAGGCACCAGGGATCGGGCCCACAATATTACTGAGATGATCATGACCATCCATCAGAGAGGGACACGTGGTGCACGATTAGGCTCTATTGCCTCCTCACCTTTCGTGACTTTGAAGAATGAGGACCAGCCTCCTCCCAGCCACGAGACGCGAAGTGTCGAAGGCATCCGAGTTTTAGACCCACAATATTGTCAGAGCAATCTCAGTCGTCCATCGAAGGGGACACGTGGTGCGTGATTGGACCAGGGCCCACAGTCTTGCCAAAATGTTCAGGACCATCCGATCAGAGAGGGGCACGTGGTGCGTGATTAGGCTCTATCACCTCCTTGCCTTTCATAACTTCGAAGCACTAGGAGCAGCCTCCTCACAACTGCAAGATGCAAAGCGTCAAAATCATTCAAGACTCAGGCCCACAGTATCACCGAAAGTAATCTCAGCCATCCATCCCACATGGACATGTGGTGTGCGATTAGGCTCTATCGCCTCTTCATGCATCGCAACTTTGAAGAGTAAGGACTAGCTCCTTCCCATCCACAAGATGCAAAGTGCTGAAGCTCCTGAGCATATCGTCTTGGCCACTCCCTGAGGAAGCATTTAATGAAAATCGAGTAGGTAGATGAAACCTCAGCTCGAGCCATAAATGGAAGGTATGGGAGGCCTGGAACAATCAGCCCTTGGTACC
>JASDQU010755157.1:17583-27679 GCA_032191745.1 Picea mariana | reverse complement strand
CTTCTTCTTTTATAGGTTACCACTTAAATAATAATTCTTTTATTGCACTGACATGCCTTCTAGGGTTTCTACACATTTGTTTAAGGTTTCTCTTGCTTCCTCGAATATTCTAGTCTCATCAAAGGTTAATAGAGGTTAATACCTCCTGCAACTACCATAATATCAACACTCCCTCCTAGCTAGGGAGGTATTAAAGAAAATGGTCTTCAGCAAAAACATACCATTCAACCGGTAGCATCATCATAGCCACACAGGCTATCTCATGATCATGTATATCAACTCATGAGCAACATCACCACTATCGGTGTCATCCGATAGTATCAATTGCATCATCTTTTGAAGCCATACTCCACATGAGTAATAGAGAATGATGTTGAATAAGTCACTCACTCCATAAAGTGATACAAGGACCATTCTTCTAATCGTGGCATACGTCCTAGAAGAATGACTGTCCCAACAGATGTTGAAAGCCACGCCATGGGATACAGAGATAATTCCTACAGGAATGTTAGTCTTAGACTATTTTCTAATCTGGTCATATGTACCATAGAGATCCATTTCTACCCATATGCCTTAGAAAATATTGGTCTTGTATCAACCACCCTAATCTAAACGTCATATCCTTAGGGGGAGGACTATTCAACCTGATCGAGCCAATAAATATGCCTTAGGAGAATATCAGTCCTGAACCATTTTCCAAATCGGGCCACAACCTGTGCCTTAGGAAAATACCATTCCATGATATGTCAACAATCTGTCAACCTGGAACATTCTCCACGGGGAGAATGTATGTCCACGAGCACATTGACATCCATCTAGTTGTCAATCAACACTAGTGGTAGTCTCCATGGCAATCAAAACAATGTCATCCAATAGAACACAACTATGTTTATACATAGTAGTACACAACTACTATCCAGTGGTACACAACCACTCCTAGTAGCACACAACTACTAACCAATGACACATAGTCACAATCAGTGGAACACATCCACCACAATAGCATACATCTATTGTCCATAGACATAAAATCTCCACAACAGTCATATCATCTGATATCAACTTGCATAACATTATCATGATACAAACTAAGTCATCTAGGCCATTCTTCCACTCACATTTGTGAGATCTGGAAGAGAATCTTCCCTCGAAAAGTAAAACATCATCCATGGGCTATCTGGACTATTATTGCAAATCATAGAAGAATAAATGTCCCTGATTTCTAAGCTTGGACCATTCACCTAAATGGTCCATTCCTCCGGCACTAGTCACGGTGAAACCTGGAGAGAATGAGTCTGCCCTAGGGAATGCATGTCCCTGATTGTTGAACCTGGACCATTCACCTAACTGGGCCATTCTTCTGGCACTAATAACAGTGCAACATATAGAGAATGAGTCTTCCCTAGGGAATGATTGTCCAGACCATTTCCTAATGGAAATGATTTTCCTACAACGACCTCCAAAATAGACCATTCTTCGAAACTTCTCACAACTGTGAACTTCGAAAGAATGACTTCCCGGCAAGGCGGGCCATTGTAATTGACCACTACTCAAAGTGACTTCCAAGAGGAATGATTGTCTTAGACCATTCCCCCACACTAGCCACAAGGGGCATCATTTTCTATGGTACATCAATAATCTATTAGACCATTTTCATTACGAAAATGACTGTCCGATCTAGACCATTTTTCGAACTGGAAAATGCATGTCCGTCAGAAATCTTGGGCCACTTTCTGGACTGGAAGGTGACTGCCCAACCTGGACCATTTTCTGAACTGGAAAATGACTGCCCATAAATAAATAACACATCAGTGCTCCCTCCCAACATGGGAGTAATCTCTTCCTTTTCCAATAACGAAGTCATATCCACGAGTACCATCCTGTCCCTTAAGTATGCAAACTTTTCATGTTGGACAAAGGATTTACCAAAATATTTGTTATCTTCTCAAATGTGAAGATATACTGGAGAATCACTTCTCCCCTCTGGACTCTATCATGGAGAAAATAATACTCGATCTCAATGTGCTTTGACTTGTCATGGAACACTGTAATACCCATGTTTCCCACAACTTGTAAATATAACTATAAATGGCCAAGAGACTATGGTAGACTAAATATGTATGAATGTTTGATTTGATGAACCTTTGTATAAAAGGGTCAATCTATGAATTTTCTGTTATTAATAGAAATTTGATATGTGTTGCTCAACTGCTGAAAGGGGGGAAGTTTGCCAAGATAGACCATGGATGCTATGAGAGAGATGGTGAGGGGAAACCAAGAATGGTTGAGATGACCCTCACCAGACCAATACATACTGGGTGTAATTGCTCAACAATCCTCTGACTCAGAAATGAATTACGATTTAGGATGGTAGTTGGAAGGCCATCCTCAAGAGTTAATGAGGAGATGGGGTAGGGTACCCATCTGTAAGGCTTCTAAGCCTGTCCACTAATTGGGATTCGAACCCATGAAAACTTGCTAAGGAAGGAAAGAAATGAGGTAATTTGGGGACAGAGACAAACCTTCCATTGATCAAAGTAGAGAAAATACTCTCCCGAGAAGAGAAGGGAAGGATACTTCGACACTGAAGTTGAAAGGAAAAAGATGAGCAATAAGCTCGTTTTGGCTGAAAGAAGCCATGGACAGGGTTTGGCTACAAGATGATAAATGAGGATGATGAGTGACTGAGGAAGTACTCATGCATACCTCCTTTCTTAGAGTAGAGAAAATCAACTTCCAAGTTCCTGTGGGAGGAGGAGAGTAATATTCATCCCTGACTATTGTGGAGCAAGGAGAAAGAATCTCTCTCAGAGCACCATGGTCTAGCTCATGGGTGGTCAGTGGTCAATCCATCAGGAGTGATTGTGCCTATGTTTGGGAGGAAAAAAGAACCCCTTTCAATAGTTGCTTCACATTTTCCAGTTCTGATAAGTATTTTCATACTTTGTGTAATATATTGGATGTGATGTTTGAGTGTCTATGTTTATGGTTAAGTCTTGCAGTGTTTGAACAAGTTATTAGATAGGATCTTTGCTTCTGTAAACTGTTATATTTCATGGATTTCCGTTTATCTCAGTTTTGCTGCTAGATAGTTATGAGATGTGAATCTGCAGGAGAGTTGGGATAGGAGTAACTAAAACACCTAAGTCTCATCGATCCTTTGAATTCGCATTAGCAGGAATGTCAAAGTTCATCTCTGTGTGAGAAGGGAATTTCCCTTCAGAATAACCACCCATTTGACCGAGGGCTCAGGCCCATGTTCTTAACCCCTTTGCTGCAAAAAGGGATTTGTGCTTAGCCCCCAAGAATTCCAAAAGTACCCATGTGACCATGGCCTAGGAACCCTACACTATTCCGAAAGGAGCTAGCTCTTTCGGCTTCGGGACTTCAGGACTTGTGACTCCACAACCCTTGAAAATAGTCGAAGGCCAAAGTCGTGAATTGATGAGGGTTGTCAATTTGGGGATTCAGTATGGATCTCTCTCAACCGTTAGATCGGACGTAGGAAGGGAGGCATTAATCGCTTCAACGAAGTGCTACTTCAGGGGAATAGGAGTGGTCTAGTGCTGAAACTCCCGAATGCCAGAATCGCAGAGTTAATCTAGACCGTAGATAATGGAGGGACATGTGTCCACAGATCAACGGTTATTCAGGAGTTCGGGTATTTGGAAATTTAGAGATGTGTGAGTTTCCCCCGAAGGTCTGCAAGCCAGAGTAAATCTTGGTTGTAGGTGCTAGGTACAGGTGGCGATAGATCCGACATGGTCCAGAGGGAAAACTGAAAGATACATGTCGAACACCAAAATGTCGAACTGTCGAAGTGACATGGACCATCGATCTTCGGATCTTTTGGAATCGCTTTCAGTCGTCGATGTAAGGGACCCACTTGCGACTACCCAACTAACTAAGAACGCATTGTGGAGCGACATGTGGGCCTTACTCGTCCCACGTCAAGTGTTGACGATTGAACTAGGACCGTTGTGTTAGCACTAGGAGTCACCTTCAGATTGCATGGAAGGCAAGCCCAGTACCCATCAAGTTATAAGTGAATGTAAGGGTGTTTAAAGGTCAAATGGAAAAGGACTCAAGTGATACACCAACAATTAAGGTCTTGGATAATTTCAATCAGTAGTTTGGGAATAGGTATGAATAGAGGGAAAACTTGAATGAGAGAAGTGTAGGGGCTGTTGTAAACATCAGGTCAAGAAGAGCCTAAGGAGGAAAGCTTCTTAACACAATATCTTCTTGAACTGAGAAACTAAGGAAGCTAGATAAACATTATGATAACATAATGATCAAACATCCATCATAACATCACCACAATCATTTGTGTGAATCATTCAAAGCATGAACATTTAGCATCAGAAGCAAATAGACTGAAAGAGAAGCTGATTTCTATTAGTCAAAAAGTCTTAAGTCTCGTACATCACTAGATCACAATTACTTCATCAAAATATCACAATATAAGGGAGCCTTGCTCAACCATCCGAACCTACTAAAGCAATTGATTTGTCTATTTATAACCAAAGGGAGGCAACAACTAAAGGTACGAGCTGGCCTCTTTCCCTTGAAAAACTCCAAACATTTATTTGATTTAATCAACTTATCTAACCACCTATGTTATAAAATAGGAAAATGTTGGTGACTAATCCAACTGAACTTCAAATTGATTTGATTCCCTTTGTTGTGCAGCTCTTTGTTTTCCATGTGTCTTTTAAAGCATGTGGTTGCCTTCATGATTCTAGCTTCCTTCTCCATGATCAATCTATCCCAAAGTTGTTAGTTTGGTCCTCCTATATCCCTGGTGTTTATTGGCAGCTTCCTTGGGTAGAAAATCTGGGTAGCGCACTACTAGGAGAAAAGGTAGCACCTGTAGGTAGCGCCAATGTGCTGCATATGTGTGCTAGCTTTTCCCTCTATGAAATATTCGGTAGCGCACTACTAGGAGAAAAGGTAGTGCCTGTAGGTAGCGCCAATGTGCTGCATATGTGTGCTATCTTTTCCCTCTATGAAATATTCGGTAGCGCCTGTGTGTAGTGCCACTGAGCTGTATATCTGTATAGACTCTGCTGTCTGTGCAATATTACATAGCGCAGTTAGGTAGCGCCCCTGTGTTGCGCTCGTATGACAATTTTTTTCTCTGCCAAATATTAGGTAGCGCATGTAGGTAGCACCACTTACGCTGCATTTGTGTGCAGATTAGATAGCATTGCCAAAAACGCAATGCTTTCAATCTTGAAAGTGTGCAGAGAAATTTGTGGTCTTTCATGATGACAAAACCATTTCAATTTAGTGCCTTGACTGTACAATGGGTAGTGCCTTTTTACCACTAGGGAAACTAGCACTTAGCAAAAACTCAAAACCCATCTAGTTAAACGATTAGCAGCCTGTATGATGACACATCTAGTATGTGCATATCAGTTAACCCTCCCAAAAAGAAACAATTCTAAAAAATGGGGCTTACCATTACCAACTATTTTGTCATTTTAACACTTAGCCTCACACTCTTTCTAGTAGAAAGAAGATATTCAATTGGCACAACAGACTTCTTCTTCTTAGCATTCATAGGCTTATTCAGTGTAGTTGTGCTCTCCTTAGTTGTTGGTTTATCATCCTCAATGGCAGCTTCAACCAACACCTGTAAATTTCTTTGGGCTACTTCATCTTGAAAGTGTTTAAGCTCTGCCTTTAACTTCTTGTTCTGAGACTAAAATCCTTTGTTCTATCTGTAAAGATTCTTCGGCTGTTTATGAAGGGGGAGATCCTTTCTCGCTGCAAACCTTTCCAAGTCAAGGGTATGATTGTAGCCAACCATGAGCTCTTTCATCTAAGCCAAGTGGAACTTGTCTTCTGCTTTAAGACGAGCTATTTCTTTTCTTGCATCTCTAAGCTGCTTGATAAGTCTTTTGTAGGTCTAACTGTCAGGAGGGACAGTGGCATGCTCAGTCTTAATAGGATTTTCCTCAGACTCCTCTTCCTCCTACATGGGAAGTGTCTTGTCTACCTCACCAGGTTCCTTTTTGGCTCTACTTTTATTCTTCTTTCTCTGCACAAGGGTTTCATATTTTCTTACCACATGCTTCTCAATGCCTTTCTCAGAGGTTTCATCTTTTCTCTCCAAAGGTCTTTTAGTACCTTTAACCTTATGTACAGGGGTTTCTTGCTTTCCTTCAATAGACTGAAATCTACCTTTACCCTTCTTCTTCTAAGTAAAGGTTTCTGATTTCTCCTTCATAGGATTTTTAATTCTTTTTCCTTTCCTCTTTAGAACAAGGGTTTCTAGCAAAGGATGTTCTTGGAAAACCTCCGTAGGAATTGATGACCTTGTGAAAGGTCTTTTACCCTTGATTTCAACTGCTGGAGGAGAAGAGGGAAAGAGAAGCTTCTTCCCTTTCTTGTATGTAACTTTGGTAGAATAAGGCATCTCTTCTAACCCTGGTGGAGGAGGTGGTGAAAAATATATGTGTGGAGAAAGACAAACTTCCTCCTCAGATTCCATGAATTGCTTGTTGATCTCCAAAACTTGAACAGGGGATCGGCCCTTTCTCTTCCCACTGGTCCTTGCTTTAGTGGTACTGGTGGGAGACAAAGGACCTACAATCTGTGATTGAGGAGTAGATGCTAGATTCAACTTGAAGTGAGAAGTAACCACAAAATGCTCCCATGAAATCTCTTTCTTTCCCAATTCCTCAGAGACTAACATTCTGATCAATCTAGAGTGGAAAAGTCTAGAATCAACATCCTTATATTTGGCTTGAACCCTATCTGAGATTTTACCTATGCTTCTTAATAGGTAATAGGGAATATTCATCTCAACCTTACCAGTAAAATGTAGCAACAGTCTTATATGGTAATGGTACAATGTGTTAAATCTCCCTTGACATGTAAAATATCTTTGTATGATCTTCAATAATCTGTCAAATTTTTCAACCAATCAACTTCTTGGCATACTCTTAGACAACTCATTGGCTTGATATTCATCTTTAAAAAAATATTTTTCATAGGCTTAACTCAAAACCATGGCCTTGAACCACTTTTCACCTGTAATGGGGATCCCTGTTGCAGCTGAGATAGAGGCTTCAATTACCTCAAATTCCAAATCCCTGGCCTTGGTTTTCCTGCCATCAAAATGTAATGCAAACTCCTTTTCTACCTCTGGGTGGCCTCTCTGCATGTTCTGACAGAAAGAGAGACACCCTACTCTCTGAAAGGCCTTTCTAGCCATGGGCTCTGTATAAAAAAGACGCATGTCCACCGGTTTTGTCCTAACTATCTTGCCTCCTTTGTGTGCCTTCTTCGATTGAGGGGTCTCCATGGCTCAGAATGAGGGCTCTTGAAAGGCTCAAGGGATGGTAATGATCATGAAGGCTTTGAATAGAAATTCAAATAGATAAGGCTGACTCTTTTAGATGGAATGATGCTAGTAATACAAGCTAGACTTTTAGGAAATAAACCCTTAGGCTCGTACAGGCATTCTGGAGTGTAAGTAGTGAGGAGGTAGTCTGAATTTGGCCCTCTATAATTGAGTGAAAACTCCAAACCCCAAGGTGTAAGAAAGCAAAGAAAACCGAGTTGGTTTGAGCAGTGCCTCTAGGTAGCGCAACACATACACAGAGGATATGCTATTTACAGACTTGCGACTTTTAATGGTTAAAGAAAACAGCAGTGATCAGACCATAAATACAGGCAAAGAGATTTACAGGTCCGAAGAGGAGAAAAACAAGGTTACCATGCAAATATGGATCCCTTACTACTGTGCAAGCCTAGCAAAATGAAAACCCGAGCACAAATTTCCTGTGAAAATTAATACCCAGAGGAGGTAACATGGGATACCTGTGCAATGGACATCTGTTGAGATATTCAATTCAATTTTAGGATGAAATTTGAGAAAACCTCGGCCCTGGAATCTTTCTCAGCATCGGATTTGGTTGACATGTGGTCGCCTGATCAAAACTTACGAATTTTCGCAGCGCACCACTGTTGAGCCTTTCAAAAATATAAACCATTACAAGGCTCGTAAATGCAAGATATGGTAAGAATATTTAACTAACTGTTGGCACTGAAAATAATGGACATGACATCAATCGTGGAAATCATGACTTGAGGTGGAAGTATGATGAACTGGATAGGCGCTACAGAACTGCCTGATGAGTAGGCAGCGCTTCCAATTCAAAAATTTTATTAGATAGGTAAGCGAGGACGATGAGGCATGCTTATAAGGTCATGAGTGAGGAGAGAGGTGTGTCACATTAGCCTGATCATGGGAGGTATCGACCTATGGAAAAATCATGAAAGGGACCAAAAAGAATAAATTATGAGCTAAAAGGATTCAAGGATCAAAAATCAAATTGAGGATCAAAACATGAGCTATGACTCAAAAGTGTAGTCATCCAAGGGGTCCTAACAAACATAAATTTAAAGGGATGAAACTTTTTCAAAAAATTTCAAATATAAGGCTTTAAAAATGATAAAAACAAACTAAAAGACCCAAGGCAATTTAGTGTGATAACACGTTGGATGAGTGGGTACGTGGCAAGCGATATCGTATTCTGGAGACTTCGTACTCCGGAGGAACCTGGCCAAGATTTTACGAAGTATGAAACCACCGAAGTCATGAGCGTCGAAGTGAATCTTGACCATTGGTAGGATAAGGATACTTGGTGCTAGATTAGAGACTCTAAAGACTTAGCTCTTCGGGGAATTCACGACGTGAGGAGTGGGCAAGCTCTGAAGCCTGGAGCCGCGAAGTAATGAGAATCGTAGATCTATGGATCTATGTGGAATATTACAGAACATTATATTGAAGGACTGAGTAGTTAACAGTCTATGATGACGTGGCTTGATGATGTCCTTAGATGTGGCATGGACCCACATTAAGTGTGCCACATGTCAACCATATTTGGACAATTCACATACCCATTATTATTGTTAGAGCATGACACGTGTCACCCCTTAACCCTCGTTGCATCTCAGTTCCTGGTCCATGCCCGCTTGGCCTACATGGCTGGTGATGTGACCGGGACTCCAGAAGTTTGGATAACTTCGAGAGTTCAGGAGATGTGGGGGTGTGGTATATTATAAGAACATCCAACATAAAATGTCGAGCTTTGACCGTCGAAGGGTCAAGGCCACATGAAGGGATTTTGGGAGTTTGAGAGTTTTTAGCATAGTATGAAAAAACGGGATGTTCACGGAGATTGTCGAACGTCGAACGCCGGACATCCAACGACGATCGTCGATCGCCGAATTGTCGATTTTCGACCACCGAACGTCGAAAGAAAGGGACGTTCAATGTAAATATCCGAACACCGATCGTCAAATGGCTAGGGCCACGTGGAAAGATCTTGGGACTTTGGGGATTAGGAAAACAATATCTTCAACGCCGAACACCGAAGACTCCAACTGATAACGCCCATGGTAGCTTTAGGAGGTCATAACTTACAGACCCGATCTCGGATTTTAGTGCGGTAGCGACTGTTAGAAAGCTCACGATGAGCAGTAACCAATGAATATCCATGAATTAGGATTTGAGATAGTCGGGAAGAGAAAACATTTGATGCCCCATCCCTTGAAAAGGGTATTTATGGGTTGGGTGCATTACAAATTGGTATTAGAGCATGGTAGCAGCACTTGGCCCGCTTGGGCTCATGCATGAGTCACATAAAAATGTTATTAGAGAACTTATGGGGTAACTCCCTACCTTACCCCTCTCTATAAGAAACATGTCTTAACCTCTGTTGAAGAGAGGAACAAAACCTTCTATTGTTGATAGATGTTTTGGAAGTCTGCATTGTAGGTTGCTAATGTTTCCAAATAAAGAACCGACTTCACCTTACAACGATATGTGTTGTTCATGAATTGGTATATTAGTAACTAACATAAAATGTTTTATCAACATTCAAGCAGTCAGTGAACAACAGGAGAACTACAACGTAAAGGATGGTGACACATCAGGAATTGGGGGAGAGCTCCCACAATAGAGAGGAAGAATCTGATGAAAGGAGGGTGGTGGAAACCCCTCCAAATTTGGCCGAAACTGTAAGAAGCCTCATGGAATAATTATAGAGTTATAAGGCTGAAAATGAAAGTTTCATCA
>JASDQU010755157.1:0-13929 GCA_032191745.1 Picea mariana | reverse complement strand
TTTGTTTCTGCAAATTCTACTTAGAAAATGTCAGAATTGAATATGATGTGTGTGGTCCCCTTTTTCACTCTTGAGATGCATGCATGGGAGTCTCTGCATATGGCTCCTGGGATGCATGAATGGCACATGAAAAAAGTGTCTGCATGAGGCTCCTTATATGCATGCATGATATCTTTCACATGTGATTCAAAAAATAGATCTGAAATGTAGTAGACATCAGTTGTAATTAATGGAATACAAATTTGTGCAGATACCTGTGTAGAAGGCTCTTCAAATTGAGAGGCTTGATCTTCTAGTGGCTCTGTCTTTCCAATCATCTACATGCAATATTCAAAACCTTCCTTATTCCCAAATAGAACCCCCAACCTGATCCATAGTTCATTTGGAATTGAGTCTCGTGATTCATCATGGTGAAGAATTTCAGGAGGAATAGACCAGAAGATACATCTTATGGCCATATCTAGTCTATTGAGAAAGTCATTTTTATCATCAAAGGAATCATGATCTACTTCCATTTCCATGGTTATTTGGTACAAGCCTCTGCATCTGAGTTGCAGCATAATTTTTGGCTTCCACTCCAAATAGTTATGAGGCGTGAGAAGTATTGTTGATGAATAATCCATCTTTCTTGTTGTATCTCCTTTATGGACCTACAAATAAGAGTGTTGGTGACGATCCTTGCTAACGACCCATGGGATCTGATACCATGTAATATATGGTGAATACCTACACAAAATATCTAGCTAGTAAAAAAACATACACAACTTGCGAAGGCGAGAAGAAGAGAGAAAAATTGGAGTGAAAGAATGAGAAATTGTATTAACCATATTCCACATACAAAGAGTGAATAATTTACAATAGATATAGGCTAAATGAATAACTAATTGCCATAGTAGTGATATAGATAGATCTAGACAATCACTGATAGACATTGGAGTGAACTTCCACCTAGTCCTAGTTAATCAATCCATGCAATCATTAATAACTGAGTCACACATGTGGAAGTGAGAGAAACACATGCAACTGTTGGTGATAAAACCAAGGTTTCCATGCATGAGTGAATTCCACTAATCTAACCAAGTGTAACTGAAGAGGAACATCCTATTTTGTAGGGGAATATTCTCGAGAGAGAATATTCTCATCTAAATAAGCACTCTTAACATTGGACTATGAAACTTCGGAAAATAATTCTAGGTGAGTGTGTAATATCTCCAATAGTCATGATAAAATTTATCCTTGATAATTACTTTGAATTCATCCCATGTCATTTCTTAGGTGGCACTGAGGCTATGTTTGTGCTCATATAGATGCTCACATAGGTGCCAAAATATTTTGGTCTATGATGATGACTTTAGTGATGTTGGAGTTTTGACAATTTAGTGTTTATGTTTCCTTGTTCTTGAGTGATTTTGAAAATTCAACGTGAAGCAAGTATCCATGGTTGTGTTCCTTCGGTTTCATATATATTCATTGTTATTTTGAATCCCCTACCAGGAGGGAAGAGGGATTATCTTGATTTGGTTGTATAAACCAAGTTTCCTTACAGTGGTATTCTTCTTGCATATTCACCATCCAAAGGTCAAGTTGTAGATTGCTTGTTGGATTGCTTAGAGAGATACACACCTTTCTAAGTAGTGATTGCATGGGTGTTGAGGTGTGTGGACCCGTACTTGTAGTTGTGGCTCTTGCAAAACATGTATGATGCTCTATCATGGTGGAGTATTATTTCAAATTTGTGGAGGTACTAGAGTTAGAGGTTGCACATTCAAAGGGAGTTGATTGGTGTTACATAAAACACTTTTCTTGTAATTTAGAAGGATTTTTAGCTTTTGTGGTTACTCCAAAAATGTTTGCATCGTGCCAGGAGAACCCTATGTCTCCTATTCCCTTGGCAATGCTTCATGGACATATGGATGGATCAGATTGGGTGCATAATTGACCTTGGTTAGAGTGTTGGCATGACAGCCTTACCTAGGAGGTTGTTACTCTAGTCAACATCATGATGACTAACCCATTGGGTGCACACAATCAAGGAAATAGTTTCTTCATCAAGGGAGGTGCCCACCTATGAGAAGGAGGAGAGATGAGCACATGGAAGAGGGAACTTAACTCTTGGATCTTGGGACCATTTGATATACGCCATTGAGGTTGGACACTTGACTTGAGGACATTCGGGTTGAGGAGAATACTTCCTAAATGTTGTTCATGGACTTGAACACATGTTGAAAAGGAGCATTGGAACTTAGTGACCACATTGACACACACGAGAGTAGCATTTGGAACATGAGAGGAAATGTGGCACATAGTTATACGAATGCCTTGCATGAGGACACTTGGTTAGTGTATTATTGGGAAGGGATAATTGGACTAATAGTTGGTTTGAGAGAACACCATATTGGAGAAGGGGCATTGAGCCCAAGAAGGATCGTTCTTGGAGGGTGTTTCACTTTTGGGGTTGGATAAACCCTAGTTTGACACATTTGCATCTTGTATTGTTTAGTGATCCATGAGAGGTTTCCTTGTTGATTACTTGTATGGACTTATGTCCATATATTATGTTATCCTCCCTTGCCTATTGCATACATAAAGGGAGGAGGGAGAACTTGTATTCATTATCATCATTGTACTCTTCTTTGTACTTGTCTTGAAGATGTTAGGGTTCATGAGGAAACCCTAGGAGAGAGAGAAGTATTGTACGGAGCATGACACTAAGGTTAATGAGGAAACCCTAAGAGCACGATGTTAGGGTTCATGAGGAAATCCTAGGAGAGGACAAGGATCCTAGAGAGACATTTTGGATGTTCATGAAAATATTTCCCTTATGTGATGCTAGGTTTTTCTCTTGTGATACTAAGTTTTTGTTCTATGCATGCAAACCTTAGAAAAAAGCATGGCATTAGACACAATGATGGTTTTTATGGGTGTTGTTGTAGTGCTAGGGTTTCTACACTAACAGAATATATGGATATTGGAGCTAACGCCTTGCATGATTTTGGAGCCTTGTTCTTGCGGGATGTGAGGCTAGGGAAAGATTTGGACAGATGAGATTGATGAGTCTTTAGCATTGTGAGAAACTATCTTGCTTGGAAGAAGAATATGTTATTATATTCTTGATGTTACATGGACTTGGGTCTTGGTGCTTGTGATGATGCAAGAGTTGAATACCTAGGGTTGAGGAATCAAACCCTAGGATGAACATGTAGATTTGAAGGCTAGCACTAGATTTGTCTTAATATGCAATTGTGTGATGCAATATGTATAGGGTTTTAAAACCCTAAGTAAGAAAAAAATTCTAGAGTGGAAAGTGTTAGAATAAAATAGACATGCTCATTTTTCCATAGACAATATAGCAATATTTTCACCCAACCATAGGCACAAAGCCACCCCCGAGCACCTTTAACCCTGACAGACAAAATAATTTTGGAAGAAAACCTTAAAACCAATAACCAACCAAGATAGTGTATCTCTCTCCAAGGCTAGTGTACCAAGCAAAGAATCCAAACCATAACCAAATAGAAAGTCCAACCATAACCAAAAACCAAAATCCCAGTTGTAGTAGTTGCAACAACACTCCCTCTCCAAAATTGTGCACCACTAGTCTTATGTAGTTGTGAGAGTGTGTATGACAAATGATATCTAGCACCCTCTTATTTATAGTGTTATTTGTCATATGTCCAAGCCAACTTCTTCTTTTATAGGTTACCACTTAAATAATAATTCTTTTATTGCACTGACATGCCTTCTAGGGTTTCTACACATTTGTTTAAGGTTTCTCTTGCTTCCCCGAATATTCTAGTCTCATCAAAGGTTACACATAGAGGTTAATACCTCCTGCAACTACCATAATATAGACACTCCCTCCTAGCTAGGGAGGTATTAAAGGAAATGCTCTTCAGCACAAACAGACCATTCAACCGGTAGCATCATCATAGCCACACATGCTATCTCATGATCATGTAGATCAACTCATGAGCAACATCACCACTATTGGTGTCATCCGATAGTATCAACTGCATCATCTTTCGAAGCCATACTCCACCTGAGTAATAGAGAATGATGTTGAATAAGTCACTCACTCCATAAAGTGATACAAGGACCATTCTTCTAATCATGGCATACGTCCTAGAAGAATGACTATCCCAACAGATGTTGAAAGCTACGCCATGGGATACAGAGATAATTCCTATAAGAATGTCAGTCTTAGACTATTTTCTAATCTGATCATATGTACCATAGAGATCCATTTCTACCCATATGCCTTAGAAAATATCGGTCTCGTATCAACCACCCTAATCGAAACGTCATATCCTTAGGGGGAGGACTATTCAACCTGATCAAGCCAATAAATATGCCTTAGGAGAATATCAGTCCTGAACCATTTTCCAAATCGGGCCACAACCTGTGCCTTAGGAAAATACCATTCCATGATATGTCAACAATCTATCAACCTGGAACATTCTCCACGGGGAGAATGTATGTCCACCAGCACATTGACATCCATCTAGTTGTCAATCAACACTAGTGGTAGTCTCCATGGCAATCAAAACAATGTCATCCAATAGAACACAACTGTGTTTATACATAGTAGTACACAACTACTATCCAGTGGTACACAACCACTCCTAGTAGAACACAACTACTAACCAATGACACATAGTCACAATCAGTGGAACACATCCACCACAATAGCATACATCTATTGTCCATAGGCATACAATCTCCACAACAGTCATATCATCTGATATCAACCTGCATAACATTATCATGATACAAACTAAGCCATCTAGGCCATTCTTCCACTCACATTTGTGAGATCTAGAAGAGAATCTTCCCTCGGAAAGTAAAACATCATCCATGGGCTATCTGGACTATTATTCCAAATCATAGAAGAATAAATGTCCCTGATTTCTGAGCTTGGACCATTCACCTAAATGGTCTATTCCTCTGGCACTAGTCACAGTGAAACCTGGAGAGAATGAGTCTGCCCTAGGGAATGCATGTCCCTGATTGTTGAACCTGGACCATTCACCTAACTGGGCCATTCTTCTGGCACTAATCACAGTGCAACATAGAGAGAATGAGTCTTTCCTAGGGAATGATTGTCCAGACCATTTCCTAATGGAAATGATTTTCCTGCAACGACCTCCAAAACAGACCATTCTTCGAAACTTCTCACAACTGTGAACTTCGAAAGAATGACTTCCCGACGAGGCGGGCCATTCTAATTGACCACTACTCAAAGTGAATTCCAAGAGGAATGATTGTCTTATACCATTCCCCCACACTAGCCACAAGGGGCATCATTTTCTATGGTACATCAACAATCTATTAGACCATTTTCATTACGAAAATGACTGTCCGATCTAGACCATTTTTCAAACTGGAAAATGCATGTCTGTCAGAAATCTTGGGCCACTTTCTGGACTGGAAGGTGACTGCCCAACCTGGACCATTTTCTGAACTGGAAAATGACTGCCCATAAATAAATAACATATCAGTGCTCCCTCCCAACCTGGGAGTAATCTCTTCCTTTTCCAATAACGAAGTCATATCCACGAGTACCATCTTGTCCCTTAAGTATGAAAACTTTTCATGTTGGACAAAGGATTTACCAAAATATTTTTTATCTTCTCAAATGTGAAGATATACTAGAGAACCACTTCTCCCCTCTGAACTCTATCATGGAGAAAATAATACTCGATCTCAATGTGCTTTGACCTGTCATGGAACACTGTAATACCCATGTTTCCCACAACTTGTAAATATAACTATAAATGGCCAAGAGACTATGGTAGACTAAATATGTATGAATGTTTGATTTGATGAACCTTTGTATAAAAGGGTCAATCTATGAATTTTCTGTTATTAATAGAAATTTGATATGTGTTGCTCAACTGCTGAAAGGGGGGAAGTTTTCCAAGATAGACCATGGATGTTATGAGAGAGATGGTGAGGGGAAACCAAGAATGGTTGAGATGACCCTCACCAGACCAGTACATACTGGGTGTAATTGCTCAACAATCCTCTGACTCGGAAATGAATTACAAGTTAGGATGGTAGTTGGAAGGCCATCCTCAAGAGTTAATGAGGAGATGGGGCAGGGTACCCATCTGTAAGGCTTCTAAGCCTATCCACTAATTGGGATTCGAACCCATGAAACCTTGCTAAGGAAGGAAAGAAATGAGGTAATTTGGGGACAGAGACAAACCTTCCATTGAGAAAAGTAGAGAAAATACTCTCCCGAGAAGAGAAGGGAAGGATTCTTCGACTCTGAAGTTGAAAGGAAAAAGATGAGCAATAAGCTCGTTTTGGCTGAAAGAAGCCATGGACAGGGTTTGGCTAAAATATGATAAATGAGGATGACAAGTGACTGAGGAAGTACTCGTGCAAACCTCCTTTCTTAGAGTAGAGAAAATCAACTGCCAAGTTCCTGTGGGAGGAGGAGAGTAATATTTGTCCTTGACTGTTGTGGAGCAAGGAGAAAGAATCTCTCTCAGAGAACCATGGTCTAGCTTATGGGTGGCCAGTGGTAAATCCATCAGGAGTGATTGTGCCTATGTTTGGGAGGAAACAAGAACCCATTTCAACAGTTGCTTCACATTTTCTATTTCTGATAAGTATTTTCATACTTTGTGTAATATATTGGATGTGATGTTTGAGTGTCTATGTTTATGGTTAAGTCTTGCAGTGTTTGAACAAGTTATTAAATAGAATCTTTGCTTCTGTAAACTGTTATATTTCATGGCTTTCCGTTTATCTCAGTTTTGCTGCTAGATAGTTATGAGATGTGAATCCGCAGGAGAGTTGGGATAGGAGTAACTAAAACACCTAAGTCTCGTCGATCCTTTGAATTCGCATTAGCGGGAATGTCAAAGTTCATCTCTGTGTGAGAAGGGAATTTCCCTTCAGACTAACCACCCATTTGACCGAGGGCTCAGGCCCATGTCCTTAACCCCTTTGCTGCAAAAATGGATTTGTGCTTAGCCCCCAAGAATTCCAAAAGTACCCATGTAACCATGGCCTAGGAACCCTACACTATTCCGAAAGGAGCTATCTCTTTCGGCTTCAGGACTTCGGGACTTGTGACTCCTTAACCCTTGAAAATAGTCGAAGGTCAAAGTCGTGAATTGATGAGGGCTGTCAATTTGGGGATTCAGTATGGATCTCTCTCAACCGTTAGATCGGACGTAGGAAGGGAAGCATTAATCGCTTCGACGAAGTGCTACTTCGGAGGAATAGGAGTGGTCTAGTGCTGAAACTCCCGAATGCCAAAATCGCAGAGTTAATCTAGATCGTTGATAATGGAGGGACATGTGTCCACAGATCAACGGTTATTCAGGAGTCTGAGTATTCGGCAATTTAGAGATGTGTGAGTTTCCCCCGAAGGTCTGCAAGCCACAGTAAATTTTGGTTGTAGGTGCTAGGTACACGTGGTGATAGATCCGACATGGTCCAGAGGGAAAACTGAAAGATACACGTCGAACACCAAAATGTCGAACTGTCGAAGTGACATGGACCATCGATCTTTGGATCCTTTGGAATCGCTTTCAGCCGTCGATGTAAGGGACCCACTTGTGACTACCCAACTAACTAAGAACGCATTGTGGAGCGACATGCGGGCCTTACTCGTCCCACGTCAAGTGTTGACGATTGAACTAGGACCGTTGTGTTAGCACTAGGAGTCACCTTCAGATTGCATGGAAGGCAAGCCCAATACCCATCAAGTTATAAGTGAATGTAAGGGTGTTTAAAGGGTCAAATGGAAAAGGACTCAAGTGATAATGTTATAACTCAGATAATAGGGCTAGCATACACCAACAATAAAGGTCTTGGCTAATTTCAATCAGTAGTTTGGGAATAAGTATGAATAGAGTGAAAACTTGAATGAGAGAAGTGTAGGGGCTGTTGTAAACATCAGGTCAACAAGAGCCTAAGGAGGAAATATTCTTAACACAATATCTTCTTGAACTGAGAAACTAAGGAAGCTAAATAAACATTATGATAACATAATGATCAAACATCCATCATAACATCACCACAATCATTCGTGTGAATCATTCAAAGCATGAAAATTTAGCATCAAAAGCAAATAGACTGAAAGAGAAGCTGATTTCTATTAGTCAAAAAGTCTTAAGTCTAGTACATCACTACATCACAATTACTTCGTCAAAATATCACAATATAAGGGAGCCTTTCTCAACCATCCGAACCTACTAAAGCAATTGATTTGTCTATTTATAACCAAAGGGAGGCAACAACTGGAGGTATGAGCTGGCCTCCTTCCCTTGAAAAACTCCAAACATTTATTTGATTTAATCAACTTATCTAACCACCTATGTTATAAAATAGGAAAATGTTGGTGACTAATCCAACTGAACTTCAAATTGATTTGATTCCCTTTGTTGTGCAACTCTTTGTTTTCCATGTGTCTTTTAAAGCATGTGGTTGCCTTCATGATTCCAGCTTCCTTCTCCATGATCAATCTATCCCAAAGTTGTTAGTTTGGTCCTCCTATATCCCTGGTGTTTATTGGCAGCTTCCTTGGGTAGCAAATCTGGGTAGCGCACTACTAGGAGAAAAGGTAGCGCCTGTAGGTAGCGCCAATGTGCTGCATATGTGTGCTAGATTTTCCCTCTATGAAATATTCGGTAGTGCCTGTGTGTAGTGCCACTGAGATGTATATCTGTATAGACTCTGCTATCTGTGCAATATTACATAGCGCAGTTAGGTAGCGCCCCTGTGTTGCGCTCGTATGACAATTTTTTTCTCTGCCAAATATTAGGTAGCGCATGTAGGTAGCACCACTTACGCTGCATCTGTGTGCAGATTAGGTAGAATTGCCCAAAATGCAATGCCTTCAATCTTGAAAGTGTGCATAGAAATTTGTGGTCTTTCATGATGACAAAACCATTTCAATTAAGTTCCTTGACTATACAATGGGTAGTGCCTTTTTACCACTGGGGAAACTAGCACTTAGCAAAAACTCAAAACCCAGCTAGTTAAACGATTAGCAGCCTGTATGATGACACATCTAGTATGTCCATATCAGTTAACCCTCCCAAAAAGAAACAATTCTAAAAAATGGGGCTTACCATTACCAACTATTTTGTCATTTTAACACTTAGCCTCACACTCTTTCTGGTAGAAAGAGGATATTCAATTGGCACAACAGACTTCTTCTTCTTAGCATTCACAGGCTTATTCAATGTAGTTGTGCTCTCCTTAGTTGTTGGTTTATCATCCTCAATGGCAGCTTCAACCAACACCTGTAAATTTCTTTAGGCTGCCTCATCTTGAAAGTGTTTAAGCTCGGCCTTTAACTTCTTGTTCTGAGACTAAAAGCCTGTGTTCTGTCTGTAAAGATTCTTCAACTGTTTATGAAGGGGTAGATCCTTTCTCACTGCAATCCTTTCAAAGTCAAGGGTATGATTGTATCCAACCATGAGCTCTTCCATCTGAGCCAAGTGGACCTTGTCTTCTTCTTTAAGACGAGCTATTTCTTTTCTTGCATCTCTAAGCTGCTTGATAAGTCTTTTGTAGTTCTAACTGTCAAGAGGGACAGTGGCATGCTCAGTATTAATAGGATTTTCCTCAGACTCCTCTTCCCCCTGCATGGGAAGTGTCTTGTCTACCTCATCAGGTTCCTTTTTGGCTCTACTTTTATTCTTCTTTCTCTGCACAGGGGTTTCATCTTTTCTTACCACATGCTTCTCAATGCCTTTCTCAAAGGTTTCATCTTTTCTCTCCAAATGTCTTTTAGTACCTTTAACCTTATGTACAGGGGTTTCTTTCTTTCCTTCAATAGACTGAAATCTACCTTTACCCTTCTTCTTCTGAGTAAAGGTTTTTGATTTCTCCTTCATAGAAGTTTTAATGCTTTTTCCTTTCCTCTTTAGAACAAGGCTTTCTAGCAAAGGATGTTCTTGGAAAACCTCCTTAGGAATTGATGACCTTGTGAAAGGTATTTTACCCTTGATTTCAACTGCTGGAGGAGAAGAGGGAAAGAGAAGCTTCTTCCCTTTCTTGGATGTAACTTTGGTAGAAGAAGGCATCTCTTCTAACCCTGGTGGAGGAGGTGGTGAAAAATATATGTGTGGAGAAAGACAAATTTCCTCCTCGGATTCCATGACCTGCTTGCTGATCTCCAAAACTTGAACAGGGGCTCGACCCTTTCTCTTCCCACTGGTCCTTGCTTTAGTGGTACTGGTGGGAGACAAAGGACCTACAATCTATGATTGAGGAGTAGATGCTAGATTCAACTTGAAGTGAGAAGTAACCACAAAATGCTCCCATGAAATCTCTTTCTTTCCCAATTCCTCAGAGACTAACATTCTGATCAATCTAGAGTGGAAAAGGCTAGAATCCACATCCTTAGATTTGGCTTGAACCCTATCTGAGATTTTACCTATGCTTCTTAATAGGTAATAGGGAATATTCATCTCAACCTTACCAGTAAAATGTAGCAACAATCTTATATGGTAATGGTACAATGTGTTAAATCTCCCTTGACATGTAAAATATCTCTGTATGATCTTCAATAATCCGTCAAATTTTTCAACCAATCGAATTCTTGGCATACTCTTAGACAAATCATTGGATTGATATTCATCTTTAAAAATATATTTTTCATAGGCTTAACTCAAAACCATGGCCTTGAACCACTTTTCACCCGTAATGGGGATCCCTGTTGCAGTTGAGATAGAGGCTTCAATTACCTCAAATTCCAAATCCCCAGCCTTGGTTTTCCTGCCATCAAAATGTAATGCAAACTCTTTTTCTACCTCTGGGTGGCCTCTCTGCATGTTCTGATAGAAAGAGAGACACCCTACTCTCTGAAAGGCCTATCTAGCCATGGGCTCTGTATCAAAAAGACGCATGCCCACCGGTTTTGTCCTAACTATCTTGCCTCCTTTGTGTGCCTTCTTCGATTGAGGGGTCTCCATGGCTCAGAATGAGGGCCCTTGAAAGGCTCAAGGGATGGTAATGATCATGAAGGATTTGAATAGAGATTCAAATAGATAAGGCTGACTCTTTTAGATGGACTGATGCTAGTAATACAAGCTAGACTTTTAGGAAATAAACCCTTAGGCTCATACAGGTATTCTAGAGTGTAAGAAGTGAGGAGGTAGTCTGAATTTGGCCCTCTGTAATTGAGTGAAAACTCCAAACCCCAAGGTGAAAGAAAGAAAAGAAAACCGAGTTGGTTTGAGCAGCGCCTCTAGGTAGCGCAACACATACACAAAGGATATGTTATTTACAGACTTGTGAATTTTAATGGTTAAAGAAAACAACAGTGATCAGACCATAAATACAGGCAAAGATATTTACAGGTCTGAAGAGGAGAAAAACAAGGTTACCATGCAAATATGGATCCCTTACTACTGTGTAAGCTTAGCAAAATGAAAACCCGAGCACAAATTTCCTGTGAAAATTAATACCCAGAGGAGGCAACATGGGATACCTGTGCAATGGACATCTGTTGAGATATTCAATTCAATTTTAGGATGAACTTTGAGAAAACCTTGGCCCTGGAATCTTTCTTAGCATCAGATTTGGTTGACATGCGGTCGCCTGATCAGAACTTACAAATTTTTGCAGCGCACCACTATTGAGCCTTTAAAAAATATAAACCGTTACAAGGATCATAAATGCAAGATATGGTAAGCATATTTAACTAACTATTGGCACTGAAAATAATGGACATGACATCAGTCGTGGAAATCATGACTTGAGGTGGAAGTATGATGAACTGGATAGGTGCTACAGAACTGCCTGATGAGTAGGCAGCGCTTCCAATTCAAAAATTTGATTAGATAGGTAAGTGAAGACGATGAGGCATGCTTATGAGGTCATGAGTGAGGAGAGAGGTGTGTCACATCAGCCTGATCATGGGAGGTATCGACCTAGGGAAAAATCATGAAAGGGACCAAAAAGAATAAACCATGAGATAAAAGGGTTCAAGGATCAAAAATCAAATTGAGGATCAAAACATGAGCTATGACTCAAAAGTGTAGTCATCCAAGGGGTCCTAACAAACATAACTTTAAAGGGATGAAACTTTTTCAAAAAATTTCAAATATAAGGCTTTAAAAATGATAAAAACAAACTAAAAGACCCAAGGCAATTTAGTGTGATAACACGTTGGATGAGTGGGTACGTGGCAAGCGATATCGTATTCTGAAGACTTCGTACTCCAGAGGAACCTGACCAAGATTTTACAAAGTATGAAACCACCGAAGTCATGAGCATCGAAGTGAATCTTGACTGCTGGTAGGATAAGGATACTTGGTGCTAGATTAGAGACTGAAGACTTAGCTCTTCGGGGAATTCATGACGTGAGGAGTGGGCAAGCTCTGAAGCCCGGAGCCGTGAAGTAATGAGAATCATAGATCTATGGATCTATGTGGAATATTACAGAACGTTATATTGAAGGACTGAGCAGTTAATAGTCTATGATGACGTGGCTTGATGATGTCCTTAGATGTGACGTGGACCCACATTAAGTGTGCCACATGTCAACCAGATTTGGAAAATTCACATACCCATTATTATTGTTAGAGCATGACACGTGTCACCCCTTAACCCTCGTTGCATGTTAGTTTTTGGTTCGTGCCCGCTTGGCCTACATGGCTGGTGATGTGACCGGGACTCCAGGAGTTTGGATAACTTCGGGAGTTCAGGAGATGTGGGGGTGTGGTATATTATAAGAACATCCAACATAAAATGTCGAGCTTTGACCGCCGAAGGGTCAAGGCCACATGGAGGGATTTTGGGAGTTTGAGATTTTTTAGCATAGTATGAAAAAACGGGATGTTCACGGAGATTGTCGAACGTCGAACGTCGGACATCCAATGACGATCGTCGATTGCCGAAATGTCGATTTTCGACCGTCGAACGTCGAAAGAAAGGGACGTTCAGCGTAAATATCCGAACACCGATCGTCGAATGGCTAGTGCCATGTGGAAATATATTGGGACTTTGGGGATTAGGAAAACAATATCTTCAACACCGAACACCGAAGACTCCAACTGATAACGCCCATGGTAGCTTTAGGAGGTCATAAATTACAGACCCGATCTTGGATTTTAGTGCGGTGGCGACTGTTAGAAAGCTCACAATGAGAAGTAACCAATGAAGATCCATGAATTAGGATTTGAGATAGTCAGGAAGAGAAAACATTTGATGCTCCATCCCTTGAAAAGGGTATTTATGGGTTGGGTGCATTACAAATTGGTATCAGAGCATGGTAGCAGCACTTGGCCCGCTTGGGCTCATGCATGAGTCATATAAAAATGTTATTAGAGAACTTATGGGGTAACTCCCTACCTTACCCCCCTCTATAAGAAACATGTCTTAACCTCTGTTGAAGAGAGGAACAAAACCTTCTATTGTTGATAGATGTTTTGGAAGTCTGCATTGTAGGTTGCTAATGTTTCTAAATAAAGAACTGACTTCACCTTACAACGATATGTGTTGTTCATGAATTGGTATATTAGTAACTAACATAAAATGTTTTATCAACATTCAAGCAGTCAGTGAACAACAGGAGAACTACAACGTAAAGGATGGTGACACATCAGGAATTGGGGGAGAGCTCCCACAATAGAGAGGAGAATCTGATGAAAGGAGGGTGGTGGAAACCCCTCCAAATTTGGCTGAAACTGTAAGAAGCCTCATGGAAGAATTATAGAGTTATAAGGCTGAAAATGAAAGTTTCATCGAGGAGAAATAAAAGTAGACATAAATTAATGCAATCCTACTGCAAATTCTATCAGATATACAAAGGCAACTGCAACATAGTGCAACTGCCAGTCATGTGGACATGTTGTTGAAATAATGTAACTGCAAAGAGTATTCTTATTATTATTGTCATATTATTCATAGGATCAATCCCCATTGTGGATTGATCATGTCGGTTATTGTATTAGG
>JASDQU010755156.1:22938-34247 GCA_032191745.1 Picea mariana | reverse complement strand
TAGATTGAGTTGCTCCATCAAACCATCCCACTGTGGTCCCTACTTGTTGTGTTGGTATACAAGATTAGACTTATAAAAATAGTTGATAAAGTGTGATCATTTTTAATGATCTAAGAGACTTTGTGACTACAAAATAGATAGAAGGAGACCCCTCCTCAAATAGGACTTTATTTCTCTCTAACCAAACATTCCAACAAATTATTGAGGGTAGAGTAGTGGGAACAATCTTCTTCTCTAACAACTTTTTGTAACATTCTGTTAATGTGTTTCCTTCCCATTATTTTTTTAACTTTAGCCTAGTTTAGATTTTGTTCCACACCTTCTTTGTAAATATGCAATGGATCAACAGATGATTTACGGTCTTCGATTCCCTTTTGCAAAGGCGACAACAACTAGGTCCTTCCGAGCCTTTTAATTGTAAATAATTCCATGTTAAAATTTTGTTTGCCATTGCTAGTGAGATAAAAAGTTTTATCTTTAAGGATAAATCCCATTTTTAGAGTGAACGCCTCCACCCACTGATTGCCTGCTTCCAAATTGTTGTAATTAAGGCATCATAGACATTTTTGACAAAGAGAATTCTTGATTTATCCCCCCCAATCCACTTTAACTCATCTTCTTTGTCCTTTAGAAAGTCCCCTGAGCTGATAAGGGCTCTACGAAATAATTCCCATTCCTCTATCGCTTCTTTTGTTAGACCCAATTCATCGCTCTCTTTCCACTGAGAGGAAAAAACCCGGCTAAGTTATTCCCCTGGCCTGATAGAGTAGGGTAATGTTTTTCTGTAATAAAATGGATAAGATATTTTGCAACAGATAAGATGAGTTCCCCAAACCCAAAATCCTATCTCTACCAAGTTGAACAGAATGCCCCAATCTTGGGCTCCAACTCAGCCAATTTGTAAGGAGGTGAATAGATTTTATGATATTTTTCCAAGTGTGTGAGGCAGAAAATTGTTGAAAAGTCATCGATCTGAGCCAAGTTGTTACTGAAATGTAGGGAAGATACTTATCTTTTATTACTCTATGCCAGATGTTGTCCTTCATCAACACTCGCCATAAAGTGTTTGTCGCAAGTGCTTTGTTGAATAGATAAATGTTTCAAATTCCCCACCCACCAAAGTACTTTGGTTTTGCTAATACCTCCCATCTACAAAGATGGAAATGATATTTTTCACTACATTCCTTCAAAAGGAAACTGAACATTATTTTCCTGATCTTGTTGAGGATTGAGACAGGGATAACTGCCAATGACATCCAATAAACAGGTTGAATTTCTAACACATATTTTAATAATATAAAACGACCACCCAAGGACAACCATTTTTTGCACCAATGTCCATTTTTTTTCCATTTTAGCAAGTAGCCATCTCCAAATATTCCGCTTTGTACATTCTTGTCTTGAGATAATATCCAAGATATCTGAATCCTACTGAGAGGTCAATAAAATTATAAGGGAGCATTTCCTTGAAGTTTTTTAACTCCTCATTTAAACCAACATACAGGAAAGTGGACTTTGTCACATTCACTTGTAAACTCGACGCTTTACAAAATACTTTTATAATGATGTCTATCTTCTACCATTCCTTTAGGGAAGATCTAGTCATTATTAAAACGTCATCTACGAAAAGGAGGTGGAGGATCCTAACTACTCTCGATATCTTCACTCCCATCAGCTTTCCTTCTCGTTGTCCTTTCTTAAGAAGCAGACTAAGACCCTCCATTACCAATATAAATAGAAAAGGGGATAATGGACACCCTTGTCTCAATCCTCTGCCACTTCTAAAGAATGAAGTAGTCTACCCATTTAGTAGAACAACAAAAGTCGAATTACTAACACAACTCATAATCCAATTTGTGATTTAGATACCAAACCCCGTTTAGATTAAAATCAGTCTTAAATTGTCCCAATTTATACAATCATATGCTTTCTTCAGATCAAGTTTTAGAACTATCGCCTTCAATTTTTTCAACTTTATGCTATGCAGACATTTCTGGTTCGTTCCTATGGCATCTTGGATTTGTCTTCCTTTTAGAAATCCCAGTTTCTCTTCAGACAAAGATCAAGAGAGAATAGGTTTGATCAAGGATGTAGGCTTATTCACTTTTGGTATAAGGGCCACGAAATTCGAATTTAGACCTCTAACCACTTCTCCTTTGATCTTGGACTCCCCAACCATTTCCAACAAATCATCCCCTACTAGGTCAAAAAAGTAAATAAAGAACTCAAGAGTCCAACCATCAGGTCTGAGACTTTTATATTTTTTAAATTGTTTTAGCACCTCCTTTAATTCATCCATTGTGCATGGTCTTTCCAGAAGTCTGGTGTCCTCCTCATTTACCAGTCAGGGGAAAAGGAAAGATGATAAACCCTGTTCATTTACAGATGAATGATCCTGCGCCTCAAAAAAACTTTTGAAATATCTAGTAGCCTTAGTTTTTAGTTTCTTCTCACCAGTATGTACCATCCCATGTTCATAAAAAATTTCCCAAATATGTTTACGATTCCTTCTATGATTGGCGAATTGATGAAATTATTTTTTGTTTTGATCACCACCTTTCATCCAAATCTCTCTACTCCGTTGTCTCCAAAGTTCCTCTTCTACCAGCAGGAATTTATTTCTCTCTTCCTCCGGTAGTTTTAGGTGACTTTCCTCTGCCAAATTCTGCTCACCCCTCAAGATCCTCTGAAGAGAAGCTTCAATGTTTTCCTCCATCTTCTCAAAGATGATCAATTTCCGACGCCTATTTTGTTTTACCCACTGTTTAGTTTGATTTTTTAATTCTTTTAATTTCCACACTAAACGTCTCTAAATCCCTTCCTCTTGTAGAAATTTATGATTCTGCCATACTTCATGAACAGTTTTGGCAAAATCTTCTTATTTTAACCACTGGGAGTTGAATTTGAAGGGAAAGTCCTTAAAGAGAGGAGTAATCTTGATCTGCAATAACACTGGTGCATGATTTGATATATATGGGTAGGCCACCCAAGACCTGTAGAAACCCACACTGTCTAGTAGGTCTTCAGACAGAATAGCTTGGTTCAATCTCTTTGATATAACTTCATTTCTCGATCTCCCATTGCGCCAGGTTGGGACAACCTTGTCCAGCTGTATATCTATTAGTCTGTGTTTTTGTAGCAAGTCTTTGAAATACCCAACCAATGGACCAACTTGAGCAGAGTCTCCCCAGACCTCACCCACATTTACTATAAATTTTAAATCACCTGCTATTATCAGGTTTTTATGTGATAACATATCACTTTCTTTCACTTTGTTCCAAAAACCTCTTATGTCTGAACATGGTCCATAAAAATTTAAAAGAATAAGCTCCCTTTTGCTTTCAATGCAAATGTCTGTCAAAACAATACCACCACGGGATAAGTAAGGAACAATGTCTAACTTATTTGGATCCGAAGTCACCAAAATACCTCCTCACTTTCCAACCGAGATGAATGCACATGATAACTAGGTTGGTCGAAGAGTATTCATAAAGGATCTTGCCTTCTGCTCATGAATCAGAGTTTCTTGCAAGAAAATGATGTCTGGGTAAGTCATATCTAACAGTCTACGCACAGAGGAAGATTTTAGGGTGCTCCCCAGCCCTCTAATATTTAAGGAGAGAATAATCATGTTTTTTCCTTGGCCAGGGATTTCATGCCTCTAAGTGCCCCAAAATTAGTGGAATTTATAGTAAGAACCGAAGGTAAAGAAGTCTCAGCCTTCGATTTTTTTCAAGCACTACTTGTTTTTATTGAACATAATTCAATCCCCAATCCCCTCGACCAGGCATATTCCTTCCCTGAACCCTCTCCACACAACTCGGTTGAGATAGCTTCTCTAATGGTCCATTTTATTTGTATTATCGATCTCCCTTGATAGATTGGTAAAGGGGTGGAAGACCAAGTTTCTCAGTATTTTGGTACTAGTGAATCCAACACAACATTAAGGGAAGAATATCCTAACTCGGGTTCCCTATAGCTTGTAAAGTTGTCTAACTCCCCTAAAGGTTCTCTGGTAAGGTGACTTACCCCTCCAAACTCCTCCATCTCACTGGAAGTAATAGGCATTTTGTGGCCACTATCCCTTTCAAAATCACTAGACAGTCCTCCTTTGCCCCTAGAGGCCACTTCCTCCGAAAAATAAGGACGAGTATAACCCCCCTCGCCCAACGTAGTGGGTTTCACTCCACCTATACAAAAGTCTACCCTGTTTAGAAAGGAATGAGTAGAAGAAGCCTTCGAAGAATAAAACCCCGGTAAGCTAGAAGAATCCAGAGTGTCGCGCTCCCATGATGTCAATGTAGAAAAAAGAGAGGCACAAATTGTTTTTAACTTACCCAAAAAGGTGTCTGTCGACTCCACCTGACTGGATTCCTCTTGTGCATAGTAATGTGCTCTAATCTCGAATGAATCGACCTCCGATGAGTGTTCACGAGTCGCTTTCCATAGCATGGAGTCTTAAGACTCCTCTTCCTCCACAAAGCCTTTGCATTCCCTCCGTAAATGGCCCATCCTACGATAGAAACTACACCAAAAAGGGATTCCTAAGTAGTCCAGGCGCTGACTCACCATCCAACCCCTCCATTAAATTTGTAGAGTTTCTAGTAGGCCCAAATGGATATCTACCTCCACTAAAATTTTCCCAAATCTTTTGGAAGGGGATTTTAGGGTATGTTTGTCCATCATGATAAAACGCCCTAACTCGTTATCGATAGCCTCCAGTGCCCTTGCATTCCATAGCTATAGTGGCAGATCAGGTAACAAAACCCACATATGACGATGTTGAAAGTACTCTGTAGCTGGGTCAAAGGAGACATGCCAACATTTTATCATCAAGCTACTGCCTTCTATTACCCAGTGTTTTCCGAAAACCTACACAATGTCTTCCGATGAGTTGAAAATGAAGCCATACCACCCATGCGTCAGTAAAATGAATTCATGCGAGTAGCCTAACAGAAGAGCCCATTTATTCTCAAGCCATTCTGGAATAGAGCTCTTGCACATGTTATGGTAAGAAATCCTACCCACCAGACCACACAGTGCTAACCTATAGGTTTCCTCTAAGCCTATATCAGAGCCCAACACCATCCTTCTTTTAGTTTTATTTGGCTTCCACTGTTTTCTCCTCCTTCCAAATTTTCCTATCTCCCTGAACTCATTTCCCTCCGAAAAATGAGTGTATGTCTCCCTCCTCAAACCATCCAAAACTCTCTCATGTAAAATCTCATTCTCTCTCTGGTTACAGTAAAAAATGACCGACAAGTTAACTTGCAAGGGAATTGAAGCACCTATTGACCCACCTCTAAGCACCGAGGAATTTTTCGTTTGGAGTGTCAAGCCTGTTAGAACTTTGTTTGATGGATTTGTACCTGAACATATTGCATCTGCCAAGGAGAAAAGACCATCTCTCTTCCAGAGAGCCTCATTAGCTGCACCCATTAGTGCATTGACTTCATCTTCCATCCAATTGAATCCAAGACCACCTAAAGGAATGCCACCTAGTCTCCACTAAGCTCTCCCACTGTTTACGTCTATTCTAATATAGTATGGATACAATTCTTTAATACCCAAAACCACTGAACCTCGACTTCACTGCCATCTTCATTAATGATCCCTCTAACCCGAAAGGTGGGAAGGTTAAATGCCACTAGTCCAATACTTACGGATGGGTCCTGGAGTTATGTATTCAATGTAACCTCAATAAAGAAAAACAAGTTAATCTTATTAATTTTTGTTAAAGAAAAATAGGTTAAGCTTATTAATTTCATATTTGGTTCATGTAAGTATTGTTAGTATTTTGTAACTTGGATTTAGTTTAGGTGGTTGGGAGAAATATTTGTTACTGTGGAGCAAGACCTTAAATACATTTGGATACAATAATTTCAAGTTGTTTTAGTCACATCTCTTTTTAATAATCAAAATATATGTTCATCACAACTAACCTTCTAAGTCATCCAACTATAATGATCTTGGAAAGCTTCTCCTAATGCTTTTTTAGCATCTAGATAAATTTATAAAGAAATATAAATAATAGACCAATTTTTGACATAAAACAAATGTTTTTAATATTTAACTCTAATGTAAAGGGGTAATTCCTTTCATGCTCGATATGGAGTTGACACTTAGCATTTAAAAAAATATATTAATAACAAAAAATAGTCATAAATAAAATATTTCAATATCCACCTCAAGTAAAATAATTTTGTATCACCTCTATATACAGAGAGACAAAGAGAGATTAATTGAAAATAAAAAAAATCTTATTTGGTTGATAAGTGTTTTTTACTTCCCGAAATGAAGAATATGTGTAATTCCCTCAATGCTTAACATGGAGTTGACATGTGAAATTTACAAAATATTAATAAGAAAAAAAAAATTGATGTGGACCATAAATAAAATATTTCAAAGTCCACCTATTTTTTTTTTTTGCTAGTTTGTCAGTGACCTGCGGCTTGACCTAAGCCACCCTAACCCTTAACATGGATGGATTTTTTGTCTCCATAGGTTTCGAACAGATGACTTAACATCATAGAGTGCCTTAACATCACACTCTATCATCAACTGTTCTACACCAACTTTGGGGACCAATGTCCACCTATTTTAACATCTCTCAAAAAATATTTTAATATCCAACTCTAGTAAAATTAATTTTATATCAATTTTATTGAGCTTAAAGACTCTTTCTACAATTCTGCTCAACATGGAATCTCTATATATATGAACATGTTCATAAATATCAAATCTCTATATATGAAAACATTTCCTAAAATTCTATACTCAAAACAAAATTTATATTTAAATGGATTTGATGCCTCTATACCCATAATAAATCTATATATTTAATTCTAAATTATAACAATTTAGAATTTCAAATTTTCTATTCTAAAATTTATAAAAAAAATTAATCAAATTTAAAATATTACAAAAGTTCAAATTATTTTTTTTATTAAAATTTCAAATTTTCTATTTTAAAAATTAATTTTTTTTTTTAATCCAATTTAAAATATTATGAAAATTCAAACTTCAACATTAAAAATTATTTTCATATTATAAGATTTTATAGAATCTTAAATTAAAAATTATTTTCATATGGATAAGATTTTATAGAATTTTAAATTAAAAATTATTTTCATATTGATAAGATTTTATAGAATTTTAAATTAAAAATTATTTTCAAATTTTATTATCAAAATATGATGATGATGATTAACCTCTACTAAGACTGAACTGGTCTAATGGATCTTAATAGGTCTAATGGATCTTAATAGGGTAAATGATTACTTGTCATTCTTTAGAATTTTGTTTTTGTGCTAGAAAAACATTAAGAGAAGCTTTCCAAGATCACCATAGTTTTGTTGAGTTAATAAATTAGAAAGCTTAGTAATGTGACAAATATTTTGAAAATGAAATCTAATTAGGATATAAAGATATAGGCTAGACTATATATATATATATATATATATATATATATTTTCTATTATTAATAATATAGTGAGATTGTATTATTAATCTTTATTTATTATCAATTTACAACATTAAAATATAATGTTTAATTATTTTAAAAATATTTACAACATAAAATAAATGTTTTTAATATTTGACTCTAAATTCCATCAAGTTCAAATTCCAATTGGAATTAATAACATGGTATCTAAGAGGGTTAGAAGAATATATAGGAAACCCTGAATATGGATGTCAAAAGAGATTTAAGACATCGAAATCTTGTGTGGTGGTTTTTAACGGGAATAATATTTCTCTGGGATTTTGAATGGAAATAATATTTCTCTACAGTTTTGAATTGGAATAATATTTTTATGCTGTTTTGAATGGGAATAATACTTCTCTGCCGTTTTAAACTGGAATATATTAGAATAATCTCAAAACTTCTATGATTTATTCAAGAGTTTGTTTAACTAAATTTATAAATTTATATTTTTATATCATAAGTGATTCTAGATCATACTAGTAAGATTTTGTTCCTGGTTTATTGGTGAGCTTTACAAATATAAATGTAATAGAGTTTTACTTCAATAATATGAGGTGATGAGCATATTTTCTCACGGTTTCTTCAGGATCGATATCTCACTCTGTAATTTGGTATCAGAGCTGGAGTGAGCGTGCCTATAAGAGCTAAGAACTCGTTTCAATTTTGAAGGGTTGTCGACAGTGGAGGGCACCGCATCTCTTGGTGTGAAGGGGCCGACTGTGCTGTTGTGTGGATTTTGGTATCACTTTGGAGGAACATGAGCTGTGTTGTGTGTTGAGTGTTTGGTATCACTTTGGAGGAACTGTGGCGTCATATTCTGCCGCTGCTGCAATATGTGCTTGCTTCCTATGATGGAGTTGTTTACTGGTAAAAGGGTGCATACAGGAGCTGCGAGCTGGGTCTGTTCGAGTCCTGTCTGAGTGGTCACTGCCATCGCTGCTGTATTGAGGATTCTGGTATCGTTGTCCCATGGTGTCGGTCACCCAGCGTGGAGTGCTCACTGTTGTATAGACTCCATAGCAAGTGGAACGCATTCGATAATTAATTGTTGTATCGATGTTTTATATGCATGGAGCATATAATGCTGCAACAAATTTAAATATATACAGTCTATTTATAATTTCTAATTGTTGGGTTCGTTGTATACTGGTGATTGCCAATTTAAGACGAGTCTATTTGATAATGGTTGATTCGATGTCCCTTGTACACTGAGTTGAGAAGAGTCTGTTTGCGCGAGGAGGAGCATTGTGTTCGCTGAGCGTTGTCTATTGGAGTGTTTTCGCTGCATGTGAATTTCAATTTATCGATTTTTTGTACTACCGATTTGTTGTTCTCCACTTACCTTTGTCTAGGAGTTTGCTGAGGTAGAGCTTATCTGCAGCAGATAAGGAGCCAGTCACTTCTTTATCGTTTCTTTGTATTGGAGAATAATCATTGAACTATTTGTTGAAGAAAATGGTGAATCTTCTTGCTGATTCATATTTAAATGAGTCCACTAAAGTTGATGGCGAGAATTATGTAAACTGAAAGTTTAAGTTGACCACCATTCTCGAGGCAAATAGCCCCAAATCCACTGTTGTTGTCTCCATTCCAGATTGGGATAGGAGAGAGATGAAAGAGAAAGTGTTCTTGTGTATGTCTGTAAATGACAACATCATTCTTCATATAAGAGACTGTAAAACTTCCAAAGAAACATGGGACATTCTCAAAGGTTTGTACGAAATATCTAATGCAAACCTGAACTTATTTTTAAAAACTAAGATACTATCTATCAAAATGGAAGCCAATGAAATCATATAAGTAATTTTGTATCCAAAATTAAAGATTTAAGCGATAAGCTGGGTGACATTAGTGAAAAGGTTTCTAGTAATGATTTAGTAACAATTGCTTTGAAAGGTTTAGTGCAAGATTATGAAGTTTTCATTTCATCACTCTTAGCTAGACCAACGCCCCCTAGATTTGATGAATTGGATGGTATCCTCCTTCTGGAAGAAGAAAGAATGAAAAACTATAATCAAGACTCAAGTGGCTCATATTTGGCCTTGATTGCAAAAGGTAAAATATCATACCGAGGTAAACCGTGGGACAAGAACAAAGGTCAATTTCAAGCAAAGAAGAAAGGTATGACACATCATGATTCTTATGTTAAGAGAAATGTTGAATGTGATTATTGTGGAAAACATGTACATCTTGCTAAACATTGCTATAGAAGAAAGAATAATGAATGAAATTAGAGATATAAAAGACATAATGGAAATTATGTGTATAAAGACACTTTAGTTAATGATGGATTTAAAAATCTTAAGTTGTTTATCTCTGAAGCTGCATTGTCTGAAACTGATGATGAGAATGCATGGTTCACATATTCTGGTGCATCAACTCATATGACTTGTAATAGAGAATGGTATGATGAATATTATGAGAAAATTGATGGCACACACATTTACTTAGGAGATAACAGATCACATAAAGTCCAAGGCTATGGAGTAATAAGTGTGAACTTACCTAATGGACAATTGAGAGAGATTCATAATGTGATGTATGTTCTTGGTATTAAAAAGGATTTGATATATGTTTCAACTATCACTGATAATAATCTAACAATGAAATTTGGTAATTTGAGGTGTGTTATGAAAGATATCCATAATCACTATAGGGTTGTTTCCACAGGTACTAGGATTGGTCGATTGTATAATTTGGATGTGACAATGAACATGTACTAGGGTTGGTGGATTGTATAATTTGGATGTGACAATGAACCGTCATGTTGCATTGATATCCACAACAATGTCAACCGAAGAGTTATGGCACCACAAGTATGGGCACCTAAATTACAATGATTTGATGTTGTTGCAAAGAAAAACTATGGTAGAATGTCTTCCTGTTATGAAGAATGATCATTTTCCATGTGAAGCATGTGCACTTGGTAAGAACATAAAGAGGAGTTTCCCATTCATACAGAGAAAAGACAAACATATATTCTTGAATTAATTCATACTGATGTATGTGAACCTATGGAAACTAAGTCACTTGGTGGTGCTTCCTACTTTATTATTTTTGTTGATGATATATCTAGATATACATGGGTCTATTCATAAGGAGAAAAAGTGATGTATTTAAGTACTTTAAAGAATTCATAACTATGACTGAAAAAAAGACAGGAAAATGTATTAAAGTTCTCAGACCTCATCAGGGTGGTGAATATGTTAGATTACTGAGAGGGGGGGTGAATCAGTAATAACGTAATTATAATCCTTTTTCTTCAAATGTTATATCAATGTAGAATTATTATCCAATAATGAGCAGTAATATATAAACAATCACACACATGCACAGTACACCAGTGTTTTACGTGGAAACCCAAATCGGGAGAAAACCAAAGAATGTTTTTTCTTATATGTNCAGAAGGAGGCTACAACCCCCAATGTTCTCCGACTACAATCGGAAGGTGGCTACAACCACCTGTCCTTGCCCCATCCTACCACCCTGAAGTAGAAGTAGAATGATGAAATTACTGTCACACTATCACTTTGAGATATACTGCTATAAACCTGTACCAATAAATCTGAACCATCCATCAACCATTCACCAACCTGTACCATAAACAAGTGCATCAACCATGCACCAACCTGTAATCAACCTGTATCATAAACACGTGCATTAACTATGCACCAAACTGTAATCAACCTATACCATAAAAAGTGCATCCAACCATGTGCCAAGTATGTGCCAATCATGTGTCAACTACTCATAAACTATGACTCATCAATGTGTACCAACATCATCAACTATACACCTCATGTATGTGCGCCAACTCATCAAC
>JASDQU010755156.1:0-13368 GCA_032191745.1 Picea mariana | reverse complement strand
TTTACTTTCTATTATTAATAATATAGTGAGATTGTATTATTAATCTTTATTTATTATCAATTTACAATATTAAAATATAATGTTTAATTTTTTAAAAATATTTATAACATAAAATAAATGTTTTTAATATTTGATTCTAAATTTCATCAATTTCAAATTCCAATTGGAATTAATAACATGGTATCTAAGAGGGTTAGAAGAATATATAGGAAACTCTGAGTGTGGATGTTAAAAGAGATCTAAAACATTGAAATCGTTGTGGTGGTTTTTAATGGGAATAATATTTCTCTGTGGTTTTGAATGGGAATAATACTTCTCTACTGATTTGAACTAGAATAATATTTTTATGCGGTTTTGAATGGGAATAATACTTCTCTGCGGTTTTAAACGAGAATATATTAGAATAATATCGAAACTTCTATGATTGTTCGAAAATTTGTTTATAACTAGATTTGTATTTTTATATCATAAGTGATTCTAGATAATACTAGTAATAGATAATACTAGTAAGATTTTGTTCCTGGTTTATTGGTGAGCTCTACAAAAACAAATATAAATGTAATAGAGTTTTCCTTCAATAATATGAGGTGATGAGCATATTTTCTCACGGTTTCTTCAGGATCGATATCTCACTCTGTAATTTGGTATCAGAGCTGGAGTGAGCGTGCCTATAAGAGCTAAGAACTCGTTTCAATTTTGAAGGGTTGTCGACAGTGGAGGGCACCGCATCTCTGGGTGTGAAGGGGCCGACTGTGCTGTTGTGTGGATTTTGGTATCACTTTGGAGGAACAGGAGCTGTGTTGTGTGTTGAGTGTTTGGTATCACTTTGGAGGAACTGTGGCGTCATATTCTGCCGCTGCTGCAATATGTGCTTGCTTCCTACGAATACCATCTCCTATGATGGAGTTGTTTACTGGTAAAAGGGTGCATACAGGAGCTGCGAGCTGGGTCTGTTCGGGTCCTGTCTGAGTGGTCACTGCCATCGCTGCTGTATTGAGGATTCTGGTATCGTTGTCCCATGGTGTCGGTCACCCTGCGTGGAGTGCTCACTGTTGTATAGACTCCATAGCAAGTGGAACGCATTCGATAATTAATTGTTGTATCGATGTTTTATATGCATGGAGCATATAATGCTGCAACATATTTAAATATGTACAGTCTATTTATAATTTTTAATTGTTGGGTTCGTTGTATACTGGTGATTGCCAATTTAAGACGAGTCTATTTGATAATGGTTGATTCGATGTACCTTGTACACTGAGTTGAGAAGAGTCTGTTTGCGCGAGGAGGAGCATTGTGTTCGCTGAGCATTGTCTATTGGAGTGTTTTCGCTGCATGTGAATTTCAATTTATCGATTTTCTGTACTACCGATTTGTTGTTCTCCACTTACCTTTGTCTAGGAGTTTGCTGAGGTAGAGCTTGTCTGCAGCAGATAAGGCGCCAGTCAGTTCTTTATTGTTTCTTTGTATTGGAGAATAATCATTGAACTATTTGTTGAAGAAAATGGTGAATCCTCTTGCTAATTCATATTTAAATGAGCCCATTAAAGTTGATGGCGAGAATTATGTAAATTGGAAGTTTAAGTTGACCACCATTCTATGGATGATCTCGATTCCAGATTGGGATAGGCGAGAGATGAAAGAGAAAGTGCTGCTGTGTATGTGGACAACATCATTTTTCATATAAGAGACTGTAAAACTTCCAAAGAGACATAAGACATTTTCAAAGGTTTGTACTAAATCTCTAATGGAAACCTGATCTTATTTTTAAAAACTAAGATACTATCTATCAAAATGGAAGCCAATGAAATCATATAAGTAATTTTGTATCCAAAATTAAAGATTTAAGTGATAAGCTGGGTGACATTAGTGAAAAGGTTTCTAGTAATGATTTAGTAACAATTGCTTTGAAGGGTTTAGTGCAAGATTATAAAGTTTTCATTTCATCACTCTCAGCTAGACCAACGCCCCTTAGATTTGATGAATTCGATGGTATCCTCTTTCAAGAAGAAGAAAGAATGAAGAACTATAATCAGGACTCAAGTGGCTCATATTTGGCCTTGATTGCAAAAGGTAAAATATCATACCGAGGTAAACCATGGGACAAGAACAAAGGTCAATTTCAAGCAAAGAAGAAAGGTATGACACATCATGATTCTTATGTTAAGAGAAATGTTGAATGTGATCATTGTGGAAAACCTGTACATCTTGCTAAACATTGCTATAGAAGAAAGAATAATGAATGAAATCAGAGATATAAAAGACATAATGGAAATTATGTGCATAAAGACACTTTAGTCAATGATGGATTTAAAAATCTTAAGTTGTTTATCTCTGAACTGCGTTGTCTGCTGAAACTAATGATGAGAATGCATGGTTCACATATTCTGGTGCATCAACTCATATGACTTGTAATAGAGAATGGTATGATGAATATTATGAGAAAATTGATGGCACACACATTTACTTAGGAGATAACACATCACATAAAGTCCAAGGCTATGAAGTAATAAGTGTGAACTTACCTAATGGACAATTAAGAGAGATTCATAATGTGATGTATGTTCCTGGTATTAAAAAGAATTTGATATATGTTTCAACTATCACTGATAATAATCTAACAATGGAATTTGGTAATTTGAGGTGTGTTATGAAAGATATCCAGAATCACTACAGGGTTGTTTCCACAGGTACCAGGGTTGGTGGATTGTATAATTTGGATGTGACAATGAACCGTCATGTTGCATTGTCATCCACAACAATGTCAACCGAAGAGTTATGGCACCACAAGTATGGGCACCTAAATTACAATGATTTGATGTTGTTGCAAAGAAAAACTATGGTAGAATGTCTTCCTGTTATGAAGAATGATCATTTTCCATGTGAAGCATGTGCACTTGGTAAGAACATAGAGAGGAGTTTCCCATTCATACAGAGAAAAGACAAACATATATTCTTGAATTAATTCATACTGATGTATGTGGACCTATGGAAACTAGGTCACTTGGTGGTGCTTCCTACTTTATTATTTTTGTTGATGATATATCTAGATATACATGGGTCTATTCATAAGGAGAAAAAGTGAAGTATTTGAGTACTTTAAAGAATTCATAACTATGACTGAAAAAAAAGACAAGAAAATGTATTCAAGTTCTCAGACCTGATCAGGGTGGTGAATATACATCAGGTGCATTTAAAAGTTATTGTAAATTTCATGGGATCCAACAACAATTTATAGTACCTCATACACCTCAGCAAAATGGTGTTGCTGAGAGAAGAAACAAAACACTGTTGGAGTGTGCTCACAGTATGTAAAAACATTTCTAATGGTTTTTGGGCAGAAGCCGTTAATACTATAGTTTATTTAAAGAATCGAAGTCCAACTAAGAAATTAGATTTACAAACTCCTTTTGAGATTCTTTATGGTTATAAACCTGATGTTATTCATTTAAGAGTATTTGGATCCACTGCCTTTGCACATATTCCAAAGGATGAGAGAAGAAAACTTGATGCAAAGTCAATCAAGTGTGTTTTTATTGGGTATTGTACTGATAAAAAAACATACATATTGTTTGATCCTAGTTTACATAAATTGTTTGCAAGTAGAGATGTGATGTTTCATGAGAATGTAGATAGAGTTGGTACAATGAATGATGCAGAAGCTTGGCATAATGATAGTGATGAACATGTCAAAATGGATTCAATGATTAAACAAGAATAGGAACAAGTACATGTTCGAGAACATAATGAAAGTAGTATGGACACTTCAAGCAATTAGGATACATCAAGTAAAGAAGAATATCCACAGAGAAGAAGATGATATGAAAGCAGTGAAGGACCAAGGAGGTCATCACGACAAACTCAACCACCTATAAGGTATAAAGATTATGCATTGATGTCTCATGTAATGAATGTTGTAGAACCTATAAAATATGATCAAGCTAAAGAGTGGAGAAATGCTATGAATGATGAATATGACTTCCTTATGAAAAATCAAACATGGGAATTAGTTGAATTGCCTGAAAACAAAGTCCCTATTGGAAGTAAATGGTTGTATAAATCTAAATTTAAAGAAGATGGTAGCATTGATAAATATAAGGCAAGATTAGTTGCAAAAGGATATTCACAAAAGGAGGGAATTGATTATGAAGATACTTTTGCACCAATAGTTAGATGTCAAATCTTTTTTTCTGAATGGTGATTTAAAGGAAGAGGTTTATTTGGTTCAACCTAAAGGGTTTGCCAAGCAGGGATAGGAGCATCTAGTTTGCAGGTTAAGGAAATAATTATATGGTTTGAAACAATCACCGAGAGCTTGGTATGTAAAGATAGATACCTTCTTTTATCAAAATGGGTTTGTGAAAAACAAAAATGATCCTAACCTATATGTTAAGAAAGATGAAGAAGGAAATGTTTCTTTAATATATTTATGTGGATGATGTCATTATTATAGGTAGTGCATGCAATTTAATTGAAGAGATTAAAATTCAGTTGTCTCAAGAATTTGAAATGAAAGATCTTGGAGAATTGCATTACTGTTTAGGAATTGAGGTTTGGAGAGTGCCTGGTAAAACATTGATATCTCACAGTAAATACACAAAATAAATTCTTAGAAAGTTCAATATGAGTGAATGTAAAACTATGTCAACTCCCTTAGAATAGAATGCAAAGTTATACAATGAAGATGGAACTAAAGAGGTAGATGGTACTTTATATCGTAAGTTGGTGGGAAGTCTGAACTACCTCACCACTACGAGACTAGACATTACATGCTCAGTTAGAATCCTTAGTCAGTTCATGGGTAATCCTTTAGAGAGTCACTGGAAAGCTGCAAAGAAAGTACTCTTACTTGAAAGGAACAATAAATTTTGGTATTATGCATACTGATAAATTTGATGTTGATCTAATAGTTTTTTTTGATTTAGATTGGGAAGGAAATCCTGATGATAGAATATCTACCTCAGGCTATGCATTTCATATATGATCAGGGTTTGTATAGTGGAGTAGCAAGAAGCAACCTATTGTTTCTTTTTCGTCAATAAAACTAAGTATAAAGCCTTGACCAATTCCACCTGTGAAGTTGTTTGGTTGCGGAGAATTCTTGCATATGTCAAAGAGGAGAAAAATGGTCCAAAATGCATCAACTGTGACAATCAAAGTGCTATCAAATTGTCACACAATCCAATATATCATGCAAGATCAAAACATATCGAGCTACAACATCACTTTGTGAGAGAGAATATTGAATCAAACAAAATTAGTTTGATATTTTGTAATACCAATGATAATGTGGTTGATATATTTAGCAAATCTCTTGGTAAACTCAAGTTTGAAATTTTTAGAAGCAAGTTAGGTGTGTAGAAAATTTGTTTCTCCATTAAAGGGGGATGCTGGAATAATCTCAAAACTTCTATGATTGTTCGAGAGTTTGTTTGACCAGATTTGTATTTTTAGATCATAAGTGATTCTAGATCCACGCTAGTAGGATTATGTTCCTGGTTTATTGGTAAACTCTACAGTTATAAATGTAATAGATTTTTCCTTCAATAATATGAGGTGATGAGCATATTTGATCACAGTTTCTTCAGGATCGATATCTCACTATGTAATTGAATAATATTTTTTTGCGGTTTTGAACAAGAATAATACTTTTCTACGTTTTTGAAATTATATCTCTGTAGTTTTTAATGGGAATAATACTTCTCTGTATCTTTGGTTTTTACCCTTTTTACCCAGAATAATATCTGTAGTTTCTCTGCAACTTCTCTACTGTTTTCAAAAATTATTTTTGGCTTCTTCAACCAGTTGAGCAATTAGACATGTGAAATGACGTGAGTCACTTTTTACTTTGATTCAATTTTAATTTAAAATATATTTATAATCTATTAACATAAAGAGATTTAAATATATATATATATATATATTTTTTTAAGTTTCATAAGTAAAAGTTGATTTGAGAGATAAAGTCAATCCAAAATATCAATTGTTACATGTTTTTTTCGCTTCTTTTCAATATGAGCACTCCACCACATATTCCAAAAACTTAGCCTAACAGGGGGAGCCCCCCCAAAATTACCCTAGAGATCATTTACGATTATATGGAATCAGTAGAAAAAAGAAGAGAAGAGAGAGATGCCAAAATCTAAATAGAGTTAGAAACATTAGAAAAAAGGAGTGAAGAAAGAGACGTAAAACTACAAATAGAGCTAGAGGCAATGATTGATAAAAAATTAAATATACCATTCATACTCAAATAGAGGATAGATTCTTAGGGTTCAAGAGTGAATTGTAGACAATGAATGATAGGATTCAAGAAATGGAAAAACATAAACAATCAACCCAAGAAGGAGAGGTTGAAGAAAATCACAACTTGAGAGATAGGATTAAAGAGCTAGAAGAAAAACTAACCAACAATTTGAACCTCAGTAATATGGAAAACAAATTGGATATCAAACCCATCAAAGAGGAAATGAATAAGCTAATCGAGCTGGACCATGAGCGTAACAAAAAAGACTTGAACCTCATAATTTTTGGTATAAAAGAACAACAAGAGGAGGATACACTAGCAATAGTAAAAGAAGAGTTAAACAATAAATCACAAATTGATACAACTTACCTCAAATACGCAAATAGGCTCGGAAAAATAATTTATGACAAAGATAGGTTGATCTGTGTCAAAGTAAGTAGTAATGACCATAAATATAACATACTTAGTAAATCTTCAAGATTAAAAGGGTTAGAAATATTTATAAATTAAGACCTCATTCTCGAAACCAAGATGAATTAAGGAAGGAAGTTCAAAAGGTAAAACAAGCCAAGAAAGAAGGAAAATGGGTAATAATTAGAATAAAAAATCTATTTTTAGGGATAAAGACCAGAAGGATAATAACAAATATGAATTTGGGACACTTGGTATCCTTTTTTGGAACTGTCATGGCTTTCCATGGCCCAAAGGTCCTATGATAAGTTGGATCCCGAGTGATATTGATATTATCTATCTAGTTGAAACATGGGAGCATGAGGAGTCTAAGGTCCCTAACATAGAAGGATTTATCTTGTGCTCAACATGGAAAAACAAATCCCACCGTAGAGGGATAGGAGGCATAGCGTGTTATATTAGAAAGAACATTTCTACTCCCATTCAACTTCATAAGATTGACCCTCTCAAACAATACATTTGGATAGAAATTTCAGACACCAATGCTAAGAAGATGTATATAGAAATTTGTAATTTTGCACCTATTAATTGTTAGGGTCCTAACCCGCACATAGGTAGATCAATATATTCGAATGTAATAAAGGTCAATATTAATAAGGCCTTTCAATAAAATAGAATAAGGTGGATGTAAGAAGACCTAATAGAAGCTTCCGCTTCTAGAAGGATCTTCCTCTAGNGTCGAGGGTATGAAAACCCTATCTTGGAGATTATTGTAACAGAGCGTTGCTCGATTGGAGGTTGCCCCCTCGAAGAGGCCTGTGAACATTGCTTTCTTAATCAAATTGCTATTTCTATTGTTGTTCTTATATCATTTCTGTGTAATTGTGGAGATTATGCTGGATATATTACTGTTATTCCACCATTTCTAGCATTTTATTTATGTTCTGCATATTTATTATATCTGGTATCTTGCAAGTGGTATCAGAGCACTTTCCTTGGCAGAAATTGTGGGATTTTTTTTTTCCAGGGTAGAGATGTATTCCAGTGTCTTTAAGCCATAGAGATCTATCGTTACGCACATAAACCCATGGTTGAGGGATTCATACACGCAGTAAATACAAGTGGTTCTTAAGAGCACATCTGTTGGCCACCCTTGTAACCCCTGTTCGTACCCCTTCGAGTGGTAGCGCATCACACAACACCTTTGTATTAATTAATTAACCATCTCTAGTCCGCCACCCTTTGAGGTCCAATATTCAAATGATAACCCAGATACTTAAAGCCTGTCTGTAGTGCTAAAAACAAAAATGGAAGAAAGGATCTGAAAGGACCAAGCTTTGAGTCTAATAAAATGTCGAAGTGCATAGTATTATTTGTGGTATTAACTTGAAGACCAAATGCTTTGCAAAATAAAACAATGATATTGTCTATCTCCCTCCATTCTTGAAGATCAACCTTAGTGAGGATTAAAACATCATCTACAAAAAATAAATGCAAAATATTTATCAGTTTAGAAATTCTAATTCTAGTAAGATTTTTTTCCCCTTTACTCTTTTTTAATAAGAGACTGAAGCCTTCCATAACCATGATGAATAATAAAGGGGACAATGGACATCCCTAATGTAGTCCACAACCGCTCCGGAAGAAATATGTACTCTCCCCATTAATTAAAATAACATAATTAGGGGAGGTAACACAACTCATTATCCACTTAGTCAACTGAGTACCAAAACCCACTTGGATTAAAATCATCCAGAGAAAGTCCCAATCTATGTAGTCATATGCTTTGCACAAATCCAATTTTAGAACCAAAGATTTCAATTTCTTTTTTTATATACCATGTAGACAGTCATGGGATGTGCCAATGGAATCCTGAATCCTTCTACCTTTTAGAAACCCAAGCTGTTCCTCTAATAGATTTTGAGATAGAATGGGTTTGATCCGATTGGAAATGAATTTGGAAATCAACTTATAACATATATTGCACAAAGAGATAGGTTTAAAATCCTCGAAGCTTGTAGGATTATTTTCTTTAGGAATTAAAGCTAGGAAGGTAGAATTTAAGCTACCTGGAATAGATCCCAATTTCCTAGCTTCTTCGACCATCAACAATAGATATTCTCCAACCAAATAAAAAAAGGTAGAGAATAATTCCACTATCCAACCATCCGGGCCTGGACTCTTATCTATTTTTAACATAGCAAGGATTTATTTAATTTCATCTAGAGTCACTGGCTCAAATAAGGTAGTCGCTTCCTCTTCCTAAACCATCCTGGGAAAAGAGTAGTAACTTCAATTTTTTCTGTTGAAATAGAATCTTTACGTGCCTTGAAAAACTTCCTGAAATATTGAGTAGCCGCATCCTTGATTTCACTCTTTCCAGTGTGACTATTACCTTCTTCATCATTTATTTCCCAAATATGTTTATGAATGCGTCTCTGATTTGCAAAATGATGAAAAAATTTAGTGTTGTGTTCATCACTTTTTATCCAGGTCGCCCTGCTCTGCTGATGCCACTTCTCCTAATTGATATTAAGCAACTTGTTCCTTTCCCTTTCCATATTTCCAAGAAGGATTTATTTATCTGTTTGGGAATAATCCTCCATATAATTTAAAAAGGTATTCTTAATCTGAGATTCCAGAAAAACCATACGCTTCAATAGCTTGCCTTCTCTTTGTTTTGACCATTTCTATGTCTGAGATTTGAGATCCTTTAATTTCCAAACCAATCTGCGTTGGCAACCCAATTTTGAAAAGTGCTTTGGATCCTTCCAAATATTATAAACTATAGACTTGTAATCAGCTTCAAGTAACCAAAGAGGATTGATTTTAAAAGGATAAGTTTTATACACCGGCAGACATTCCATCTGAAAAATTATTGGTGCATGATCTAATATGAACATATATTCCACCCAAGAGAGATAAAGGCCATTGGAAGATAATAATCCTTCAAAGACAATACATATGTCTAGTCTCTTTTCTATATCATGTATCCCTTGATGATTGTTTCTTGAAGTAGGTACCATCTTTTCTGGTCGAATATCCACAAGATTTTTTGAATGGAACATTAACTTGTAATAATCTGCCAAAAGACCCGAAGAGTTAGTACCTCCCCAAACATCATAAGGTGAAACAGTGATATAAAGATCACCGGATATGATCAAATTATCAATAGATAGTAATCCACTGTCATCCAAAATATCCCAGAAAGATCGTCTATCCGAGAACGACCCATATACATTTAGAAGAGATAAACACTTCTGAGTAGCAATAATTTTCCGTGACAACAATATACCTCCACAAAAAAGAGAAGGATTTAAAGCAAAGAAACTCGAGTCCCAAGTAACTAATAAGTCACCCGAGGATCCGAGAGATCTTATGGCACATGACACCCATGAAGGACGAAAATATAACATAAAATCTCTCGCCTTTTGTTCATGCACAAGAGTCTCTTGAAAAAAAATTATATTCGGTCTAAATCGATCCAGTAAACAATGGAACACGACAACTTTTACGGTGCCTCCTACCCCCCCTAAGATTTAAGGATGGAAGGATCATTATTTCTCCCTTGCTAGGGCCTTCAATTCTCTAAGTTTCCTACTATCCAAAGTAGATAATTCATTAACACCAATAGAACCTGTCCCTCCACCTAGTTTTTTATGCGAGCTTCGAGTTTTGATGGGGGAATGCTCAATGCCTAGACCTCTAGACCACACAAACTCCTTCCCTGTTTCTTCCAAACGAGAAGTAGAAGTACCGGTGTTTTCCCCACCAGAATAATCTTCAAAGATAACTTTACCCAAGTAAATAGGTAGAGGAACAATGGATTTCTGGTCACGAATAAAAGGGAGGAGAGAGTCAAGGACAACTGACAAGGAAGCTTCATCTTCTTAAGGTTCCCTATAACCTAGGTTAACTATAGTTTAATCCATCGACGATAGAGATGAAGTTGATACAGTAAAAGGATGAAGAAATTCTGGAGTAGGAGGGTGAGAAGTAAGAGAAGGTGAGACAACCGGAATACTAGGCACATTCGCCACATAATTGGTAGAGTCATGAGCAACATAAGAAGGATGAGCCTCAGTAGTAGGCTCTTGACTAGACTACTTATGTGTTAAAAAAGACTCCAGTGTTTCCTCAACCCTTCTATAAGAAATAGTCGACCTCTTAAGCCATCCCAAGGAGTCCACAGCGTCACACTCGCATGAAGTTAAAGAATCAAAAAGAGATGGATAGTAAAATTTTATCTTACCTGAAAGATTATTCGTTGGCTCTTCCTGACTATCCTCTGTCTTCAGATAGTGTAAATATCCAGAACCAAAAATCTCTATGGTAGGGGAAGATACCAGCACATTCCAGTTGTTATGTTCATCATCCAACTCTTAAAACATCTCCAAACCCTTACAGTCTTTACGCAGGTGGCTCGTATAATGACATCGAATACATCTGAAAGGAATTCCCATGTAGTCTAGTCTCTGTTGTAACCGGTGGTCGTGCCATTCAATGTCAATTAACTCAGGTAAACCATCATGGACATTCACTTCCACTAAAATCTTTCCAACCTTTCTTGATGGGGCTTTGAGAGCCTCAAAATCTACAACAATGAAGGTTCCCAAGGCATCACCAATAGCTCTAAGAGATCCTTCTTTCCAAAAGTGAATAGGAATCCTTGGTAAAAGGACCCAAATATGTCTCTTAGGAAAATAATCAGTGTTAGGGTCAAAGAAAACACACCATCTCTTGACCATAATACTGCTCTCTCCAAACAACCAACAGGAAGCCAATAAAATATCTGTGTCCTCTAGAGAGCGACAAATAAAACCTAGCCAACCTTTTACAAGGTAAAGAAACTCCGGAGTATATCCTAAGAAAGGGCTCCAGGAATGTTTCATCCAATATTGTAGAGGCTCCTAAGAAAGATAGTGGTAGGACACTCGACCGACTAAATTGCAGAGCACCATATGGCAGGTCTCTTCCAAGCCCACGTCTGAGCCCAAAACTAGCTTCTTTGTCACCTTGTTTGGCTTCCAGAGCTTTCATTTATGACCTTTAGGAGATGGATGAACATTGACTTTACACTGGAACTTCGGCTGTAAATCAACACTCAGGTTACCAGAACCCTTTCCTAGGACAATAACTATCGGAGAAAACCCAGAACCAGTCTACTTGTTAAGAGTAGGTCTAGTTAAGGTATGCAGATCATCATAAAGATTAAACGAAGCCTTTTAAAGAGATGCTCCATGAGAGGGTGGTGAAGAGTTGAAGGAGAAACTTCCTTTGGGTGGTAAAGAAGAATTAAGAACTTCTAACTACCCACCAATCTCGGTTGACATTTCCATACGAGTACTGACAAACAGTGAATTAAGAATAGTTTCCCACCACTATAGTAACTGACACCTAGACCTCACTAATCCAGGTAACCACTGGATCAGTTACCAAAAATAGTAACCTTGACAAAGAAGAGGCTGCTCTGGCCCAGAAGAGAGAAGCACTAAACCAAGAACTAAGCAGAAGTAAAGAAGCAATAAAAAACTTCAGTGGATTAATGGGGGTCACATGCTATCAACAGCCCCATGACATCATGAAAAGACTCTTCATTACTACAAGATAAAGATGAGACTAACTAAAAAAAACATCAACTAAAAAGAGTCACTGATAAAAGAGTAGACAGTCCCATATACAGCGAGAATTAGATAGTTAGACCCACCTGGTTCTATTGTAGCCCTCTAGCTTTTCGACTGGTTCCTCCTCAAAGCTATATGAAATCTCGCCATTTTTTCATTTCAAATTTTCTCAACTAGTTCGACTCTCTCTCCGGGTAGCGATTCATCTTCATGACTTTGTTCCTACTTGTGTACTTAGTTTTACAACAGAAGGACTAGTGCATATATTATAACAGGATGCGAAGTATAGATATGCCTATGGTATTTTTCAAAAGATTCAATCTTTTGAATAGATTGACAATCTCTTACATTAAATTTTAAGGATTACTAAATTTGTAATTTAAATATATATATATATATATATATATAACTATAAATTTTAAATTTTTAAATTTATGAACAAAATATTGTTATATTTTTAAATTTAATAATAATGATTTTATATTTTTAAATTTATCAATAAAATATTTTATAGTTTTTATATTTTTAAATTTATTAATATTCTTAAATAATAAAAAAAATTAAATATATATATTTTTTATTTTTATTTAATTATGATCATGATGATAATGATCCACGTGTCCCTCTTGACGATGGATGATCCCAAACTACTTCGACACTTCAGAACATTGGTAAGTCCCCTTCTCCTGCGTGTGCGAGGTACTAAGGTTCATGCACCTTGTTTAGAGCAGACGGATGTCGAGCCTCTGCGATGTGATCCAACGACCACTGTCGCTCCTCCTCCTAGGATTTTGACTTACTCTGAATTAGAAGGTTTTCTATGTGCTCAAAGGATTTGACCTTTGCTCCTCCTACAGGCTCGACTCCTGGATTTCTTCTGCGCTCCTAAAAGCGCTATCTCTTCTGAGCTTTGTTGGTCACTATAATTGCTTAATTAATTTTAAACAACCAAGTGAAACATAAATTATCAACCCAGGGAAGTCTTTTGTTTCAAAGATAGCCACGCACTGTATATGCTCAATTCCAAAAGCATTTAGTGTTGTAGTAAAGAAATCATTCTATCTATAATTGCTGAAGTGAACTGAA
>JASDQU010755155.1:19682-31975 GCA_032191745.1 Picea mariana | reverse complement strand
TAGGGAGATGTTAGGTGTAGAAGTCAATCCATTCTCCATTAAGGGGGAGACTTGGAAATAATGGAGTAAGAGTGAGCTGTAAGCGTGAGTTATAAGAGTTAGTTCTAAGAGTCAGTACATAGTTGAGAGTCTAGTTGTCTTTGGTTTGCATGTAACCGACTCAGTAGAGTCTTTTCCTATTTAAGAATGTAATTAGTCTTCATTGAATAATAGAGAAGTGAGCGTAGCCTCATCGTTTGTTTGTTTCGCATATTTTATCTGTTATGTGCTAGTCTACCAAGAGAAAAAGATGCCATAGACCTGATCTGAGCATCTGGGGATTGAATCATTTTAATTAGAGGCTGCACTGCACCACGTTGCACTGTGTGAACCTTTCATTCTTGATGATTTGTGGAAAATTGACCTAACAACAACACAACCTATTTTTGTCTTTGTGGACATCTTGAACTCAAGAGCCCAATAATGGGTTGAAGGGATCCAACAAGAATAACCTCTCTCTTTATGTTTGGAGATGAATGCACCATATTTCCAATAAAACCTACTGTTGCAGAGTGAATGCTGAAAGATTCAGATAGCAGCATGAAAATTTAGCCTGGAAGAAACACAACTTAATCCTTGGATTTTAGTTCTTATTACATATCTTCCTATGCAGAAATCAAGTGTTTCATCTTCTTTCCCTCATTGGATCACTATCTTGTCTGCCCCTACACCCTGCAATGTTATGAACTCCTTTGTTTGGGGAAATTTTCACTTTCTCCATGAATACACCCAAATTGATAATGATCATGACATGGAGCAAGATATTTACTACCTTCTATACAGATGTGAAACCCCCATGCTTTGTTTTACATTTGGAAGCTATACTTGACATCTATGAGAATTTTGCTAGAATAATAAAAGTCCTTCCATCACTTATGATATGTAATAGCAAGGAAGGAACACAAAAATCAATGATAAGACAAGGTCTTGAGTGCTTTCCATTTCCATTTGACACCTATGAGTACACTGCGAATGTGGCTCGACACTTGGCGTTCTTTTGTCGATGCTTGGTATTTTAAAATTTTCCTTATGGGAAATATCCCACATGCACAAGATTGAATGCATTTTGAATGTTTATATGCATAAACCTTTCCATGCAACCCTCAATACGTAGTGCATGGTCTCTTTCCCCTTGTGGGATCCTTCCTTGGCACCTTGTGTATAGACTCTCGATGGTTTATGGTGTATGCTCAGTATTGGAAATTGGGGCTCGATGGTAATTAGCCCAATATATTTTTGATGAAAATAATAAAACTTGAGTAATGGTTGGGTTTACATATGACTTGGTAACATTAAGAACTAATAACTTGGAATTGTGTAATTTTGAGTGTGACCTGGGATTTTTTATGAAAATAATAACACTTGAGTAATGTTTGAGTAATGTTTGGGTTTACATATGACTTGGTAACATTAAGAACTAATAAATTGGAACTGTGGAATTTTGAGTGTGACCTGGGGTTTTTTTTTATGAAAATAATAACACTTAATGTTTGGGTTTACATATGACTTGGTAACATTAAGAACTAATAACTTGGAATTGTGGAATTTTGAGTGTGGCCTGGGGTTTGAATAGATAGAGTTCAAATTTTTTACATATTAATTTGAATATAAAATCATTTAATAATAAAAATGATATAAAATGATTTTATATAATCAAACTCTCTTTAAAATATTTGTCTTTAGACTATGATTTGGCCATGATTTCTTTGGTATTTTTGAACATAATTGAAGCAACCAAGGAATTGCGAGATTTCACAACATTGACATTTTGAAATAATAGGAGACTATATCAAACTCTCTTTAAAATATTTGTCTTCGTAATATCATTTGGCCAGGATGTCTTTGGTATTTTTAAACATAATTGAAGCAACCAAGGAATTGCGGGATTTCACAAAATTGACATTTTGAAATAATAGGAGACTATATCAAACTCTCTTTAAAATATTTGTCTATGGACTATCATTTGGCCATGATTTCTTTGGTATTTTTGAACATAATTGAAGCAACCAAGGAATTGCGGGATTTCACAACATTGACATTTTGAAATAATAGGAGACATTGAAGAGGTTTGATGCAAGGATTTTAAGACTTAACAAAATTGACGAAAAAATTGAAGGTTTGTGGAAATGAGAAGCTTAGGAAAAATAACACAAGGTTTTCAAGGCTAGCAAGACTGATATAATTTTGGCGAGGAACACAAAATTTTGGAAATGTCAATTTTTGTTCTAACATAGGCTCCATCTAGGAATAGTGCTTTCCTGCAAAGTTCCAAGAAAATTAGACCAGATGCCTTCATCCTTCTGCTTCTTTGTTAACCTTTGAACCATGTGACTATACTTGTGCCTACCATGAAACACATCCATGTACTCTACAACTAAGGAGAGTTTGCACAAACTGAAAAGAACTGTATATACTGCAATATGAAAACCATTTTTTACCAGTGCCTCCATTGGGCTATGGAGTCATGATTTATTTGCACACTGACTGGAAACTGAACCACTCACTGAATAAAAAACTGTTGAAAACAAATGCTCGAATAACGAGCTTATTTATTTACATTCCTATTCTAACCAATCATCTATTTATTTGCTAAAGTATAAGTTGATTTCCAATGTAACCATACAAAACATCTGACTAAAAAATTGAATTACATTTATATCCTTGAGCACAAAAACGATAGGAGCAACTGCAAAATTCAAAAAATATCTTGGAAGCAGGTACTTATAGATTTGAAATTCTTCCCTCAAGAAATCAAAGGTAGAAAATTTATTGCTTCATTTTGACTCCATATAAATTGCAATTGGATCATAGAAATGGAAAGAAATAAAACTTTTGTAGTCATCTCATACCTCTTCTTGTTGTTCAAACTCCATGAGATGCCTTTGCACACTTTCTCCACTACTGATCTTTTCTTTTTCTAGCTCAAGAATGTCACATTGAGGCTCACTAGTTTGCTACTCAACAGTTGCTAAACAAGAAGAAGAGATCAACTACTCCAGTAACCCCTCCTTATCTCCTGCATCACATGTCCAAGAATCTTCTTCATAACTGCCATACACAGGTTGATTTCTTTCATAGTACAACTAATAATTTTCTTGCTAAGCATAACTCTCTGAAGGAAAAGAAATAATTTGCTACTTATTAATTTCAAGATCACTTTCATCAATTAATGGAGGACTTTTATATGATTCAATGCATGTTGAAGAGGAAATTTGCTCTTCATTGTTTGGATACTCATCAAAGATAGGTTGATCTTCAAAAAAAAATTAAACTTGACTTTTAGAAATCTTCAATTCATGATGATCTAACAATAATGATTGAATACTAACAGTGAGATCTTAATAATAATTTATAACAACATCTACATATGAGACTGTTCCAAATGTGTTTGAAGTAATGCCATCATCATTTTTATCATGACCATCATCTTGCAGATCTTCCTGGAATGAATTTTGAATAGAATACGGTTGATTATATTTCCAGGAAACTAATGCATTAGAAGACTGATATGGCTCTTGAATTAAAAATTCTTTCAAAGAATTCAAAATAGAAAAAGGATCATGATCAAAACCTATTTTTTAGGGGTTTTTTGTACATGATATTCAATAAGCCATTGTCCTTCGCAAGGATGAGAACCTTCATCATTATTTCTTTGATCTGCTTGAAACTCCTCTGGGTATGCAACAATTTGTTCTTCATACAAGATTGCTTGATATGCATCTTCTTGAATTTGATCACAACTGCTATTATGCTCTGATTCTTCATCAACAAATGTTTTTTCATGCCAATCATCTTCATAAACTTGTTGTGAGAATGTTATATTGCAACAAGTTTCTCAAAGGAGCTTTTATGGATATATTCTTTTGCAATATTTATTAAAGGCAACATGAAATTATTTCAAGGATGAAATACTTGAATGAGGAAGTGATTTATACCAATCACGAGCATCTCCTCCTAGAGAAAACATGAATAGTTTCATAAGGACATCTTCATGATGAATATCCAATGGATCCATAAGCTTATGAACTTAAACAAGTTTTCACCAGGATTGTCATCTTTATCCTCTCTAAAATTAGGAAGATAATCTCCCCATTCTTTAATATCAGGAACAACATTTGGAAAATCAGAAACATTTGTAAAATCCAAAGGAGAAAACCTTGCAATGATATGAGCAGCAAAAGAGCTTGACATCTGGATACTAGTGGAGTCGCCAATGAATCATATAGATTCTTCGAACCAAGGAGTCGATAGGTGAATGATTGCAACCAATGTTTGATGCCTATTTCTTGTTCACCATCAAGAAACAAGTCTGATCTCTATCGTACACTCAAGGAAGATAGAGACTTTCAAAATCGTCCCCGACAATGGTGCCAAAAAAATGTTGTTACTAGAGTTGACTCTAGGCTGCAATAGAGCCAAGCCTAGTGCATTTTCAAGAACATAAAAATGATTGATTGATCAACCCTTTGAAGCTTTTGATATGAATAAACAAACCTTTCAATAAATCAAAATCATAACTAAAGAGGCATGACCTCGTTTGCTAAATCCTTTAAAATTATCTTAAAGAGTAGATAGAACATGTGAGATAAACAAAATTGATTAAGAAGTCAGGTATACAAGCATAGAAAATATGACTCTGTGATCAGTAGAAGAAAACTAGATACTTCATTCATATCATGAATTAATTAACAAACATCAACAAAACATCAAAGTGGAGGTCGTGTTTTGCTCACAATAAAATAGGGGAAAAATACATGTTTAATGAATGATTTAACATCGGTGTAGAAGAGGTTGTACTGAATTACAAAAGTTACAACCTGAATGAATTAATGGACAGAAGAATATGAAATAGAAACATTGAAGAAAGGTAAAAAAAACACATGATTTAGCATAACAAAGTCTCAGAATCTCCTCATTTTTTATCCAAAATACTTTATTAAAATACATTTGATTACATATCAGGCCAAAAATGCCTCTCAGGTGCCAACCCTCCCCTTTCCTCAGTCCTTTGATGCTAATTTTATCTCCCTTGGATGTTGAATTGATGCCTTCAGTTTGGGAACTACCTTCTCAACTAATGACTAGAAATCTGGATGTGTTTTGGTTGAGTGTTGATATTCTTCCTTTAAATTTGATATTTTTTTTATAAATAATATGAAAGAGGTCCTCTTAGGAAATTCTTTCGAAACCTTTAATAAATTGTTGTCCTCCTTTCTTATTTATAGAAACTAGTTACAAATTATGAGCTCTAACAACAAACATATAAGATCCAAGATCCTATTTTTTCTACTAACAATCTGGAGCATATCTCTAACATTCTTCAAGAAGTTAAGTTTTGACTGGAACATTGCTTGATGTTGATGACTAGACACATGTAATTCATGCTCTATAAAACTCTTCCACTTGTTATTTTACCCTTTTAGCTATCATGTTGATCTCAAGTTGCTTATGAGAATTTTTAAGCATGTCAAAACTCAACAAATTATGAACCACTAAAGGATTTCCACTTGCAATCGAATTTGAAATTGATCTTTGATCTGCTGATTTAGTTTCTAGAACATTGGGACTAAACTCTAAATGTTGATCCTTCCATATTCTCTTTGATATACCTTATAGAATTTGTGTATGGACAGTTGCAATATGTAGATCTTCCTTGTCCTACAATATCTTTGGTAATAACACCATTTAATATTACTAAGGTCCACACTCGATTTCTAGTCAAACCATGAGATTATTTGTCATCACCATCACCCTCAATATCATTTTGCAACAAAACGTTTTTATTTGTACACCAGGGATGAAAAGGGATATAGAGCATTTCACAACTCTTTCGCTTCTTCAATAAGTGGATCATTTCTTACTTTCGGTACCAGCTTTGAATTCTACAAGATATCGATGATAATCACTCTTCCTTCTGAGTTTTCAATGACCTTGGGGGTTCTTGCCTTGCATGAGAGCAACACATGAATTTATTGTTCCCAAATCAATATCAATCATGTCACCACTAGTTCCCTTTGAACGTTAACAATGTGTTATTTATTTATATTGAGATGGGTAAGGAATGGTTTCAATAACCCTGAAGTGAGCTTCTCAGTCTTGCTTCCCGTTGAAATAACAAACTCACACCTGGTCTGAGTGGGAATATGCTGGACGACCACAGAATCAAGCTGAGTTTCTCCCTCCATTTTACTGCAAAACAAAGACACAAGCAGATAATTTCTCCCTCTATATGTACACAATATCTTTGAAGCATTTTTATTTGTTGAATCAATGATATCTTCTGAAAATCTAAAAGGAATGCATTCAAGTTCAAGTCGACCTGCTTCAGTGTTGGAAGAGAGACTTCCTCTTTTGATGGATTTGGAAGGAAAAGGGGCACCATAACCATTAAGTGATAGAGGGAGCCAAAAACCATGCAATGTGTAGCCCGAGAAGTATTTGCAGGAAGTCTTGACGAAGAGGAACCTCACACGAGGAATCGTAACCGAGAAGGAACCCAACGTGAGGAACCTTGACTTCGGGCCTTTGGGCTTCTGTTGAAAATGAGAAATTGCAAATGAATTCACCCGGTGGGAAAAATCCTGAAGTGGAATCTGGCATTTGGAATGATGACCAATGCGTAATTGCAAATGAATTCAACATTGCGCGAGTTAGAAAACCCGAAGTACCCGACTATCGTCGATTTATAAGATGAAGGAACGGTCGAATATACTTCTTCCAACTATATTTTGTCCTCATCGTTTAGTTTTTGTCTATTGGGCATATGATATAAAGGAGAGTTAATCATTTCGAGCCGTCAATTATACCACTTATTTTCCTGCTTAATTTATGACTATTTAGCTTGTATATCTGGCGAGGAAATTAGTAGAGGATCATTCTCCTCATTCCAATATTTTTAGGGTCTTTGTTGCACAGTCCTTTGATTGTTGAGAAATCAATTCTCCATCTTGTAATCTTTCAACAACGCTACTTTTCACAATGTCATACAAATTATTCTCATTATCTACGATCCCATGGTTAGCAAAGGCAACATTGTGCTGAAGGGAACCATATCAAGAATTTATATCAATGGTGGCAGTCCTCCACCATGAACTATGCCAACTTAGTCGTATGTGTTCTGCGCTAGTTTTCCAAGAGAAAACGCTTCCATATATCTGAGCCGAGCATATGGGGATTGAACCATTTTAATTAGAGGTTGCACTGCGCCACGTTGCACTATGTGAAACTTGCATTCTTGATGAGTTGTGGAAAATTGACCCAACAACAACGCAACCTCTTTTTGGCTTTGCAGAAACCTTGAAATCAAGATCCCAATAATGGGTTGAAGGGATCCAACAAGAATGACCTCTCTCTTTATGTTTGGAGAATAATGCAATATATTTCCAATAACACCTACTACTTTAGAGTGAATGATGACAGATTCAGATAGCAGCATGAAAATTTAGCTTGGTAGAAACACAACTTAATCCTTGGATTTTAGTGCTTATTACACATCTTCCTGTGCAGAAATCAAGTGCTTCATCTTCTTTCCCTCATTGGATCACTATCTTGTCTTCCCTTGCACCCTGAAATGTTATGAATTCCTTCGTTGGGGGAAATTTTCACTTTCTCCATGAATACACCTTGATTGATAATGATCACGACATGGAGAAATATATTGATTGCGTTCTGTTAGCATTCCGTAAATATGTTTGGTTGATAAACAGACGACGCAGGTAACTATTTCAACCAACTTTGAGGCCCGAAACTAGACTTTCGGACCTGGAGAGGGCTCTCTCGGGAGACATGGTCTCAGTGCAGGATGTGACTTTAAAGTTGTGGCTAGATTTAACACCTTTGAGATAATGGGTTCTGGTTATATTGGCGCAATAGAATAAGACCTTGGGCTGAGGAGTCAGTTTGATAAAAACGATGGGAAAAAATGACTCGGTGACTGAACTTGAGAGGATAAAGGATAAGCGAGAAACAGTCTTCAGTGTAAAATCATTGTGTGGGGGCGGGGATAAAATACAGAAAGCAACTCAGAGCACCACCGAGGATGAATTCAGAGTTTAACTTTAGAGGAAATATGTTTTGTCTAAATGGCGTGAACAAGGGGCATTGCGCAGCGAATCCACAGGTTCTAAATTTTGTTTTGATTCAGACAGAAAAAAATATGGATAAAGAAACATGAAGTATGTACGTAAAGAAAGGAAAACAATACATCCAACTGCTACAATTATATTTTTTTCATCAAAGCTTCAGGACTTTTGCATTAAATTCCGATCGAGCTCAAACTACATACAATAATCACTGTCTATACTACTTTTTCCAATCAACCTAGCTTACATTGAAAAGATCAAATATATAGGCGAGGGCGCCGCTTGGGCTACCCTGCTCTTCTAGCTAATATCTCTAAAAACTAGGAAACCTATTGTCTGTGATAAATGACTCTTCGCATGCCACTTTTCCAAAAATAGACAACAAATACATCTGGCTACATCATGACTGTTTGTAATCTGCAACGGGGATTCAGTTATTGATTAGATCTCATTATGAGAGACTGATGTGTCAATTCTTTCCTTCGATCAGATATCTAAATGAACAAGTGTTTTTCAGAGTCTCGCTATCTGCTGTAACGACTTTGATTTATGCCGCGTGCTCATTCGCTGGGGGAATATGCGCGGCAAGTGGTTGCTGACTGTCGTGGACTTTATCAAAATGAAAAATTGTCTTAGGGTGATGCCTCCTTCAAAATTGTCAAGATTTTCCCTCTGTTTGAGGATACGAGAACGAACTCAGTTAATCTTGTTTCTTCTATTTGCTCGCGAGAACTGCGTAGGCTTTCTCCTCGGCCGCTTCACGTTCTCTGAAATGCTTTGCATACCTTTCCTCTGACAACCTATGTGCTTCATGCAGTTGTACGATTGTATCATGCGCCTCTCTGAGATGTCTTTTTAGTCACTTCACGTTCCCTTCACGACCCTGCGCTGCTGACACTTCAATGATATTTGTTACCAACTATTGTCTCAGCTCCCTGTTTTCCTAGTACAGTTCAACGATAGTTAGTTTCACGTGCTTCAGCTGCTGAGATGGCTCTTGATCACTTATATCCATGGAATCCATCCTCCTCGTTCTGATCCTACTTTCTCGGCTTGTACCTTCCACAGGATCCAGCTAGACAACGTGCATAAGTAATTTTTCAGCAAACGATCGTGCGCGCGACTCATCTGGGATTCGAGTTTCCCCAACTTCGTTATTCATCTTTGGCTTGCCCCTTCTGTGAGGTATCTGCTATTGGGGAGAATGGGCTTCTACTATCCTTCCTTCCTGTGCAGGTCCTTTCCTCTCTAGGTTCCGCGCGGTGTGATGTCATCGTTCTTGCGGGTAAAGGAAAAACTCCCTTTGTATCCTTGGGGGTGCCTATTGTGACTGAGAAAGAATCTCAGTCGCTTTGGGGCTCGAGCCGAGAAATTATGCCACTTTGCGCACCCTTCCTTATGTTTTGGGAGGTCTCCATGACGCGACCAGTATTTATCTTGCACATAGTGGTTACGGTGAATGCCCAATATAGAGAATTCGATCGACCTGGGCTTGCGAGAAAACTTACAGACATAGCATGCATCTGATTTCGCGAATAAAATGGGTGCATAACCTCTGGGATTTATAACATATCATGCAGAATGAGAAAATGTGCCAAGGAACATTGAATTCATGGCGACTAGATGTTTCGAATCGAACTGCAGATTTTCCATAACACATCCCTGCGTGTAAGGTACAAGTGATAAGGGTTGCAGGGCATACATGATACGAACACCGTAATTTTTCATTCCTTCGACCTTCATAATGAACAATACTGATAATAGTTACAACACTTGTCGACGTGACTTCCATTAACTACTTGACTTGACCTGGGGCATGTAGAGACTAAATTTTAAAAGGACCCGACTCTCTGGGAACAACATACATGTACCATTTATGCATGTTTCGACTCTGACATCCATTCCCTTTTCCAAGGCCCAACCAACCACTTGGTGATTTCGACCCCTTCATTGTTACATACCTGAATTCACATGTTTTGACACACAGGCCCTAACTCGACTAAAAAATGACTCTAATTGAAAGGAAAATGGTGGCGCTAACAAATGGCTTCAACGGGGATGATATCCTCCCCGCGAGGTAGCAAATAATAGTAGACCAGGTGCCTAACCATTGGGCCTTATTTCGACTCTTTGACAATCCAATATGAAAAAAAAAGCGCAACCTAAACCTATCGATGCAGCTTCTAAAAGACTCAGCATAAACTTAGGGCCTTCACTTCGGGCTTCAATTTTCTGTTGACCTATTGAATCGACACAAAAATAAAAACAACTATTTACAATGACATATGACGTAAAGGGATTTTATTTCATTAGATAATGTTTGAGGAAMYTGCCATTTACAGCCCCCCTACCAAGGCACTCTCCATTTGATCCTTCTAGAAAATAAGCATTGCTCCCGCAATATGCATTGACTCTGAATGGACTTGTCCAAAGGTGGTCAAATTTTCCATGCTTTCCTTTATTTTCATTTCTCGCGTCCCATATTAGCACCAACTCCCCTACCTGAAATTCCTCCTGCTTAGAACGCTTGTCGAAGGTTCTCTTCATCCTCTCCTGGTGGAGTTGTGATCGATTGTATACCTGTTCCCTCAGTTGTTGTGTGTGAATCAATTGATTTATTCTCCTCTTTGTGCCATCTAGCTCAACCTCATGTTCTTGCAATATCTTTTTGACGGGAAACCCTAGTGTGGTAGGGAAAATTGCATATGCACCATATACAATCTGAAAAGGTGACGTTGAGATGGAATTCTTGGTGGTAACCCAATCTGCCCACAACACATAGATAATATTTTTATGCCAAGCTTTCTTATTGTCTTGCAGGAATCTTTTGATGATCCTGGTTAGGATTTTATTTGAGGATTATGCTAACCCATTTCCTTGTGGGTAGTATGTCGTAGAATGCCCCAGGGTTATGTTGTAATCCTGGAATTTTTCTTCCATCCTATTGGACTTGAATGTGGCCACATTTTCTGTTATGATATTGATGGGGCATCCAAACCTCGACAAAATGTTTGTCTCCAGAAAATGGATGATGATGGCGTCAGTAGCTTGCTTCGTGGGGATCGCTTCTATCCATTTCGTAAAGTAGTCAGTGGCCGTGAGTATACATTTGTGCTGCATCGAGGATGGCGGATTTATTTCCCCTATGAAGTCCAAACCCCACTGCATGACAGGTTCCTCAAATTTGATCGAATTTAGTGGTAGGGGTTGCAGATTTCTTCTCCCGTCGAAAATATGACATTCGTGGCAGCTCGAGACTTCTTTGTACACGTCTGCAAAAATTGTAGGCCAATAGTAACCCACTCTCAGGATTTTGTGCACAGTGGTTTTCCAGTAGTGGTACCCTCCGCAATCCCCTTTATGAAATTTTTCTATGGCTCGCTTTGCATCATTTTCCAGCAAACAACTCAACAACATTCCCCCAAGATCTTTCCAGTAGAGTGAGTTGTCTAGGATGCAAAACTTAACCGCTTTAAGATTTAGAAATCTAGCCTTGGTCTTACTTACACCCAGAGGGGACTCGAGATTATCCAACACATAGATGATGCCCGCATACCATGGAGAATCGATGAACTCCTGAGACACTACGTAGTCGTTTCCTCCCGAGGACTCTCTGAAAGATCAACAATGAAATTTATTCCCACAACGTCGCAGTCCGACTGCGCCATTACCTTCACAAGGCCCTGAGCCTTAATTAGTTTCGTAGGCTTAATATCTAGGTCACATTCCAACATGGTCGCTATCCACTTACCTCTCCTCCCTTCGAGGTCGAGATGAGTTAGGATATCCTTTACTGAGTTGCTGGGCACATAAGCAATGACGTGGGAGTGAAATATGTACGTCCTAAACTCCTTCGGGTCTTTCACTAAGGTGTATTCTTGTTTTTCCATAACGTCAGACCTTAGTGGAGCATCTTGCAACGTCTAGCTAAAATAGGCTACAGGCTTCTTGAAGTTCTGCTAGTCTTTCTGCAACAACACGCCGACAATCGTATCCTCCGAGGCGAATGAAAACAGGATGAAATCTTTCGTGAAGTCTAGACTGGCTAGAACATGAACTCTAGTCAGCCCCACCTTGATATCTTCAAAATATTTTGTGGCCTTCGGATTCCACTTGATCTCATTCCCCTTCATGAGCATGCAGATTATGTGATTTATAATTTCTGCCAGGTTC
>JASDQU010755154.1:32456-47279 GCA_032191745.1 Picea mariana | reverse complement strand
TCTCATTGACCAATGTTGGACATTGCATCCAACCACTCGTCCACAGCACAAGAAGCAGTTGGATGAAAAGATTGACAAGAATGGAAGTGGAGATTCCATCATTGATGTGAGTCAAGATGATTCACAAGAAGATGACTTTCAGCAGAAGAATTCACCATTGAGTTGGCTTGGTAAGAAATGGTTAGATTTCTTGAGTAAGTAAGGCTTTCAATCTTTCTGTTATAGATGCACATTTCAGCCTTATCTTTTCATTTTGTTGAAGTTTGACAAGTTGCAGCAGTTGTCATAACTTGCAAGATGCAAGTTTGCATGTGAAGGCATTTATTTTTGAATGCATACTTGTGTTATACCACCTCGTCAAGAACATGTAAAATAGGGGTATGCTGTCCATTTTGTTACAGCCATATACTTTTCATATGCAACTCTTAAGTACCCACATGTTTGGGGTTTAAGTACCTATGTTTTTACTGGAAGGAGAGTTGAAGAGCTATGCGCATGCATTTGGTTTTGTGAGTGCATAAACAATGAACTTGATGATAGTCATCATGAATGACTCATGATTGTAGCATGATTGTTTATCATGTTTTTCGACTTGTCATTTTGGAAGGTTGATACGTTTCACATGAGTCTTGACTTGGGTCGATATTATCTTGACGACTATGTTGTGTCGTTCATGTTTTTCGACTTGTGTTTAGTCGATGGTGTTTGTTGGCTTGTAAGTTGATTTTGAGTACACCAAGATGCAGGAAAACACCATGTGCTTTGATGAAGCACAAGATGCGACAACTTGCTTGAAGAGAAAAAAGACTTTGCTGTCATTATTTTCAGTCTTGTGTCAATTTGTTTTCAAGATTGATGGTTTTCTTGGCTTGTGACAAGATGTCGCAGGAAAGTTTGCAGCCATTGGAGAGCTGATTGTGCAGACGTCAAAGAGTTCGAAGGAGGGACTTGATTCTCAGTGGGATGGTTGGCAGTCTTCCAAGCACAAAGAGAACAGTGGGTTAGCAGCAGCCAGAGAGCAGTGGTTGAGGGACATAGCTAGTTGCAGTGCAAGGCATGTCAAGGTACCCAGGTGATTCTCGAAAAGACTTTTCAAGTAGAATCAGTTGATAGAACTTGAAAGCAGAAGAGTATTGAAGCTTAGGTAGATAATCATAAGATTTTGTGGGTCCAAAATCCTTTCAGTGGGAAGGTGTGATCAAAATCTGGACCAGGGGTCAAAAATTTGCTCAAATTTCAAAGTGCTTGGAATGCGATGAAAACGGTGCCATTGCATCTGTCTCATCTTCCTGATTCCGGCTGTATATTTACTTTCTCAAACGGAGTCCGTGCGGAGAAGATATCGCGATCTGTTCGTCGAGCCAAACATGTAAAAAAAAGGGATGCTGACTGGGCAGGCCGTACAACTGACGTGGCATGATGGTACGATGATGTGGCACCTGCTGATGTGGCAGGTGATGTGGCAGATTCTGGTTGGCTGATAGTTGGGCAAATTAAATATCGACACATGGCATCATTTGGGCGAATAGAAGGGTGCCACGTGGCCCAATCAAGGGCTGTCACGTGGCACCCGTTTATTGGCTTTGGTCTATTGTTTGGTTTATCAAAATTATTATGGGTCCGTGGGGTTTGACCCCTGGACCTCTACCCACTGTTGAACACTTTAACCAAGCCCGCGCTGCCAATGCACCAAACCATGTGACTTAATGTATGAATGGTTCAAATTTTATTTAAGTTTATATTACTGCATGGTTGGCGTGGGGTCGGGCCGGGGCTTGGCCCCAGCCCGCGGTCACATACAACTACATTTCAACACGACTATATATTATGGCGCGCAATTTTGGGTTTTGATTTGTGTTAAACCCGCGGTCATAGCATATTCCATGTAACCCCTATTTATAATGCGCGCGGGGGTGTATTAAATAAGCCACGGTTCCATCGTTTTAACACATGACCTTAAGGTACGCGCGCGGGGGTTCAAACGTTATACAAAGCCCCGGTCACATTTATGGGACATATGCCCATACTCTCCGACGATGCGAGCGCGGGAGTTTGTGTATTGAACGGAGTTGCGAACCCGGTTCTATGCGCTCACACACATGACCATACCGGTTATTAAATGGCGCGCGAGGTTATTCAAATGGTAAAACCCACGGTTTTAAACGGTTATACATTTGACCATGTATTTTATGCGCGTGGGTGTTTTGTTTGGTGTTTAAATGGTTATGCAACCTATCCGCCCGACACTTGTCAAGCCCACAGTAAATATTTTAAACAGGTGCCTTTTTATGCGCGGGACGTGGCCATATGGTCCCCCATGCGCCCAACACCTCCGTCCTTGGGGGCTTTATTTCTGTTAATTGTTCGACATTTTGGCACCAATTTCAGAAGGCGCGCGTGTGCTGGGTTTAGGCACGAAAAACGCCTAGAATCCAGGTTCATTCACACACAGGTGAAAAATGGTGAACCAGTGATAGGAGCTTGAAGGGGGAAAAATGGCAGGAGGCCTAACTTCTTCAGTTTTTGGCCAAATGAGGTGCCGAAAAAGCCCAGCTAGGGGTTTTTGGACGTTCTGAGTCCATTGGCACTATTTTCACAGGAATTTGAAGACTTCTTTTGTAGGTTTTTAACCATTGAAGTTTGAGGAAGCTCCATGAAGTTTGAAGCCCTCATTGTTTGAGGCATTGCTCAGATGAGTACAGGTCCATTTTCTGAGACTGAATAGTCATTTTTGACTAATTATTATGCTCTGAACACATTGGGATAGTTTTCAGATCCATTGGAGGACTTTTACAGGTGTTTTTTCCACAGAGAAGCTCAGGGAATCTTGGAGGCCACATGTAGAAGAGGTCATGATTGGATGAGACAAGATCCATTTTCAGAGTTCTAATAATCATTTTTGGGGTTTTTGTGTATTCTAAACCCAATGGTACAGTCTGTAAATCCATTGGAGTTGAGAAGCAGCTTGTAAAATAACATTTTACAAACTAATCCCAAAGAGCCAAGTCCATTGAAGGAGGCTCAAGGAGATGTAGCCCAGAGAGGGGTGAACTCCTTTATCATATTGTTATTGTTGTGAGTTTGTTGTGTTATTTGCTGCACTTTATGTTGCTGTGTATTTGTTTATAGAACATATTTAACCTTTTAAAAGAACATTTCCTCACACATGAACATTGACAAGAAGAAGCAAGAACTTAACACATAAACCATCTTGCATATTTTAACACATGAAGAAAGGTCCTGTTAAGGTTTATTTTATTGAGGTAGAGGGTGCTTGCATAGCATAACAAGTCAGCCTTCTATTTTTAGATCAGCAGGTTAGGTTAAGTTTTTACTATTAGAGTGTAGGTAGATTGGTGAAGTGTAATCTTCTCCTAGGTTATTTTAAGGAAGTTGAAAATTAAGGAGGTAAGGTGGGTGTGTTCATATGTATGTAGGTGTGTTGTTTAGCTTTGGTGTTTGAAAAATTGGAAAAAGTAAGCACCATGTAAAGTTTTTTTTTGTAACTTCGAAGTTACAAAGATTTTGTTAAGACCTTTGAGAATATGATGATTTCCACCTACCCAAGATTCATAATGTTTGTATTGTTGAAACATGCGATTCCATCATAAACTTCACCCTGTCGGTCGAGTGGGTTGACCAATTCTTTGGGTTGACAATCGACTAAACTAATGGTTGACTATGTCCACTTAGGATCCCAGATGTGCATTTTATGGATAGGTGCAACCGAATCCACCAGCGATTGCTCATTTGGTCCATGACCAAAAACCATTTATAGATGATCCTTATGATCAGTCTATCACATCATCATAAAATCTATTTATGCTCCAATGGAACATTCTTGTGCTTCAGTGCAACGATGTATTTAGACACCACCACTGCTCTCAGATCCATTCTCCTCTGTAGTTAAATTCCTGTCCCAACATGGTATCAGAGCTGTTGATTTTGATCTCAGGTCCGTAGAGAATGATGTTGATGTTTGGACAACATCGGGAAGACATTCTCTTAGAATAATAATTAATAATATAATTATTAATTATTAAATATCATATATAATAAGTAAATTATAATAATAAATAGTTATTGATTATTCAAGGGACACATCCTTTCATGGATGGTCACCATATGTTCCCTATATATGGAACACTCATCATTGTAATAATATATCGATTATATCTCATATGAAGAAAAACCAACATGGTATCAGAGCTCTTCACACAACTTTGGTTACCATAATGAATAATGGTGGAATCCAGGGTTTTGCATACGCTGGTTAATGGTGGAAGCATTTATCTAGGGTTTTGAATACGCTGGTTTATAACAGTTTGTCCATGGGTTTTAATGCCTTAGATTTGTTTTGCAGAGTTATTTTACCCGAGCTGGTATAAAACAATGGGAGTTATTTTTTAAAGCTTGCCTTTTTTCTGGTGTGTATACTGGAGATTCTTGTAGCTCAGTCATACATAGCCCTTGTTGGATAGTTGGTTGAGTTTGTGGTCACCTAGTAGATAGACTGGACATATCTCTTGTTTGCAGGCTACAATTCACCCAAACACTTGTTGATTGGAATTTTCTTGCTTCTGTTGTAAATTGTTACTTTCCCATTGACATAATTGCTACTCGACTCATGTTTATTGCCCGACTAGTGACTTGTCAACTCCACTAAGACTCATTTGAAGATGATTCTTCTTGACCAAAGGTTGATCCCGTTACCATCGGCTGAGTAGATTTCCTTTGCTCGACTCAACTAGAGATTTCTCGCTTTCCGAAGTCTATCCCATCGACCAAATCGTGGATCCACTTGCTGAATAGTGACTTGACCAGATGAATGTGTGGCTTCCCTAGCTCTCATGGATACCCAAGACAAATAGGAAAATTTCTCATGGAATCTACTCTTTGTGTGCTTTCCCTACAAATTTGTCTATTGGCGCTTGGAGGCGAGCGTTTCAACCAATGATGCTCGACTTGTTCCACACACCTGACCAATAGCTCGACTGATCCATATCCGACTAAACTTATGGATTTAGACCCTTTAGTCGACTCGACTTGTCGGATGGAAAAGACACGCCCTAACCCTTGTTGCATACTAAAGTCTACATTGAGTTGGTCCCTCATCGATCCACCCAAAATTCTTTTTGGCTAGGTTATAGTTCGCTTAGTCACAGGTCTACTCGACTTGACCCACAATCACACTGGTGTGTCTGCCCATCTAAATTTTGACTTACATCGACGATTGCCTTAGTGGATATCTTCGACCCATCTGGCATATTGCTTACTTGACCTCATTGATCCATAACATCTATCATTCATTGGGTTGGATGCTTGAATAAACACTACAAATTTATGGATGTCGAACCATCTTGTGGTGGTATGTGTCGGTATATGCTGAGAATTGATGACTTCTTGGCATGAACAGTCGTATCCATGTGAGTGAGTATAGACTTGGTGTATGTCGACTGGTAAAGCCATATTTTTCCTTTTTAGATTTCTTGCCTTGGATCTTTCCCTCCATTGACGATAGAAATGCTTGATGAATATGACGTTCTAGTTCTTCAGAAATTGCAAGAGATTCGTGAGAAGAAGACAAATGCCTTGGAAGAATCTCACAACCGACTTCATGCAGAGGTCACTGACTTGCAAAATGTTGTTGTACTATTGCATACTAAGAATCAACAATTAAGATGAACCGAAGACATCCCATACCCAATTGGAAGATGAGGATTACCTCTTTCAAACCGTCCTTCTGCAGTGGTTTGATGAGAAATCTAGGAAATGTTTTGACCTAAAACAAATAATGGAAACCATTTTTCAAGATTCGAGGGATGATTTTGGAAATAAAACTGATCTTGTTGATGCTCGCGTGAAGAAGATGAAAACCCTTTCTCATGAAAATGTTTCTTTGGAGACAAAAAATGAAGAATTGAAAAATTAGTTAAAGACTATAGAAAACATGTTCTAGAATTCTATGGTTGAGAACTCTAAGAGGGTTACTTTCATGGGGAACACCATGGAAATATTTTTCCAGACTCTTGCCGACGAATTTCAGGATAATTCTTCCCTTCTTGAATCCTTGGAGGAAGAAATGAAATCTCTTCCTCATACTTCCTTTGGCATGGAAGTCAACCAACTGATGGAAACAAATGCCCAACTGACTTGTGAGGTTTCCCACTTACATGCCTCTGTCGATGAGCTTTGTGAAGAAGTTGTTCCTATTCAAGAAGTTAAAAATTGGTTGTCTCGTGAATATTACACATTAAAAGAATATTATGATGTCATATTGTTGCAGCTTCCTGTGAAGGATGAGACTATTCAGGGCTTGCATGACTTCAAACAAAACCTTGAAGAAGAAGTTCACCCATCGTAGAATGCTAAGACTGTTGAGAACAAGACTGATGTTGTTGAACTGGAAGGCTCACACATTTCTTCTCTACCCCCTGATGCTATTTGTAAGCAATTTGTTGTTGATTTATACATTAAAACTAATGATTGTGTTGTTTCTCCTAGCTTTGAAAAACACACTACAGGTAAAGGGTCTCAACTGCTAAAAAACTTGGGATATACTAGAGGAGGAATTGGGAAGAATGGACGTGATATTGCTATTCCTATTATGCCTAAGATGAAGTCACCAAGAACATGTCCTGGATATGATGTGATTGTTTCCGCCTTACCTACACCTGCCCTTGATGCAACTAGGGAATTTTTGTTCATTGCAAGTGGAATTCAGCCTAGTTTTCCTAAAGAGAAATCTATTGTTAATTGTGTTGAAAAAAATGATAAGATGGTTGTTCCTAACATGCCAAAATTTGAGAATATTGTTATGGATGATCTTGTTGTTGATATACAAGGGTTGTTCTACTCTTAAGAGTACATCGGACCCTGAACCTATATCTCTTAATAATCCAACATAGAACTTTGTGCCTTATCATCATCCTCGCCATAGAAATCGAAGGAATGAAAATCATGCTTTCAAATCTAACATAGTTACCGACTTAACGAGAATTGTGACCTGAAAACGAGAATTCTAGCCCTTAAAACCCATATTTTTGCATAAAAAACATGAAAATCAACCCCCAAATCAAAACGTTGTGCTACTGGTAACACCATTTTTTCTAATAGGGTCAAAATTAAAACTTTTTTCAAGCATGGCCTTAAAAAATCAAATAGTTGCTCAGAAAAACCTTAAAAACAACGCCTAAATAAAAAAGTGATGCTACTTAAAAAAAAAATGTTTTTTATAAATGTTAAAATTATAGATAATTACCACCTAATTGAAACCGTGGCCTTGACAACAAATCCCTATGCAAATAAAAAACCCAAAATTGGATCTTAAATGGTCACTTGAAAAATTATTTACTAACTTTTTTTTTTTAATTTACATTAAAAAATAAATAAAGAGAAAGGATAAAATCTTTAGATTTTTTTTAAATGAAGAAAAAAACACATTTAAACAACCTTAAAAACAACACCTAAATAAAAAGGTGATGCTACCTAAAAAAAATGTTTTTTATAAATGTTAAAATTATAGCTAATTACCACCTAATTGAAACCGTGGCCTTGACAACAAATCCCTATGCAAATAAAAAACCCAAAATTGGATCTTAAATGGTCACTTGAAAATTTATTTACTAACTTTTTTTTTTTAATTTACATTAAAAAATAAATAAAGAGAAAGGATAAAATCTTTAGATTTTTTTTAAATGAAGAAAAAAACACATTTAAACAAATATATTCAAAACCCAAATTAAAAAAAAAAATAAGGTGCAAAAAAACTAAATAAAAATAAAAAAAATGTAAAATTTGATATGCTTTGATGGCTAGGGTGGAGGCAAAGTTGGGTGATGGCGATGACGGTTAGGGTATTATCCCATTTCAGTTGTGTGGTGGTTTGTGGGTTGATGGGGGGGTTCACGGTTGGGGCTGGCATCTTCCTGGTCTAGAGTAACATCGTTTTTTGGCGTGCTGGTTTTTGTGGGGTCGCCTCCACACCTTTCCTTGTCTGCTCTTTTTTCCTCGTTTGAATGGAGGCAGCTTGGGATGCAGAGACTTTGCCGGTTTCAGGTAGATTATGGGGAGATCTCGTGGCAGGGGTCCCAAAACCCTCTGTTGGTGTATCATTGGGGGTTCTGGCGGTGAACGCAGTGGGTTCGAATATGGTCTGACATCTGCCCTGGGCTCGAAGATTCCTCAGTTGATCAATTTGTCTTATTCGGATGGTTTGTATTTTTCCTCATCTTTGGTTAGTGAGTCTCCAATGGTTTCCTTGACGGGTTTTGATCCTGGGTTGGATCATCTTCCGACTTTGTCGGAGGGTGTTTTTGAGTGCCTTGGTCCCAAGCCTGGGGCTCTTTTTGATGGGGACAACTGGGGTACTCAACAAAAGGGCTTGTTGGTGTCAGATACAAATGCCCCTTTTTCTCCATCGAAGGCCCTCAATGACTCTGACACTTTTCCGGAAGTTGTTGTGACTGTGGGAGAGCTTTCTAGCAGGGTTGTGGTTCCGACCAGGGTTACTGGGTGAACTGAATCTCCTCTCCAAAACTCTGGCTCTAAAGGATTCGTTTGTGCTGAGGTTCGGGCGGGTCAAAAACCTATGGAGGGTCCTAATATTTTAGCACATAGAGGCGCTCAGTATGCACGGGATAGGACTGATTCGAGTAGTTTGGTTTTTGGCGAGGATATTGACATGGATTGTGTGGTTGAGTTTTCTGAGCTGGCCATGGTGGGCAGGGCACGCAGGAAGCGATTGGATGCAATTTTCTTGCGATCTTGGGTGGATAATACTTGGGGTTCTAATATTACTCGTCCCCCAAGTATTCATTTGTTAGTTAAGGGTTGGTTCACCTTCGTCTTCTCTACCACTACTGATGTTTTATGAGCTTTGTCTAAAACTTGGAGTATGGATGGAACGTCTATTATTCTTAAGCGATGGACTCCCAATTTTGAGGTTAAGCGGGAGAGGGTGGATGTGGTTCCCATTTGGGTTCGGTTACCGGGTCTTCCTATGTATTTTTGGAACCCTTTGCGTTTCTCAGCCATTGGTAACAAACTGGGTGAGTTCATTGAAGCAGATATGTCTTTTGAGGACATAGGTTTGATGTTTGTGGCCATGATTTTGATGAAATTGGATCTTCATTCAGGTTTACTCAAGGATTTGATGATGGAGGTGACTTTTGGAACCTTTATTCATCCTTTGGATTATGAAGGCATCCCTTTCAGGTGTCATAGATGCCATATCTATGGTCATGGTGTGGCAGACTGTAAATTGCCTTTCAAGGGGAAGCTGAGAGGTTCTATGGGTGTCGATCCTATTGCTGCGTCGAAGCATGCGGATTTGGAGTCTGGGAAACTAGGGATGCTTCTGCGGAGGTATCAAAATTCATGTCTCTGGTAGGGACAGGGGGCGGCACCCCTGTACATCTGTTGATATTGATTTGAGCGGCAAGGACTCAAACCAATCAAAGGTACAAAAGTCCACTAAATTGGCTTGTCCAAGGTCTCTTCTGGTTCCAAGTAAGTTGTCGACTTCCTTTTCTCTAGTTTCTACTTCATTAACTTCTGATATGTTGCTTTTGTTGGGAAATTTGGGGTGTGATACTTTTTCTACTTTGGGTTCCTCCACTCTTTTCACGCAACCTTTCCCTGTGGCAGCTTTTTGTACTTTTTCTCATGTTGGGTATCTCTTTCCTCCTCCAATTAGTACCCCTTTAGCCCCTCCTGTTGGCAATCTGGTGTTGGGGGTTAATTGTGTTTATGAGGCATCTTTCCCTTTGGTGTCAATTGGGGATGTGGGAAACTTGGTTCCTTCTTCTTCCGGTCTTGTCCTTCCTCCAGAGTTTATTCCTTCCCTTTCTATCTCTCCTTTGGATTTGAATGGGACTCCTTCACATTCAGGCAACCAGTCGTCTTCTGGTACCCAGTCTTCAGATGGATCTAGGATTCGTTATTCTCTCCATAACAGGGCCATACTAACTGAGGAATTTGGTGATTGCGGTCAGGGGGAACTTATTGGGAAAGGTTTGGGCTCTCTATCTCGATCTCCTTCTTTGTCTTGAGGTTGGGGTAGGAGATCACATTTACTCTTGGCTTAAGATCGGGCCAGGATTGACTTGGCCTCTTCTAGACAATATTCCATTGAATGGGTGCTTAGAGAAAAGAAATCCCATGAGGTGGTTTCTCTATAAAATTCCTCTCCCTTAACTGTAGGGGGTTGACAAACCCTACAAAAAAATCATCCTTAAAAAGATTAGTCGTTGTTGTCGCTCTGGATGTTATTTTTCTTCAAGAAACCTTGGGGGTAAGTGAACTAGTGGTTGCATCGTTAGAATCTTTATTTCCAGGTTAGTCCTTTGCGGTAGTGGATGCAAAGGGACGTTCTAGGGGACTGGAAACTAGTTGGTATCTCATGCATTGTAACTGTGAACAGATTTGGGGTTTTGAATCGGGGATCGGTCTCAATATTTTTTCTGTTGAGCTGGGTCATTCCTTGACTTTGGTTAACATTTATGGACCCTATGCTGATAGGCAACGTTATTGGGACTCTTTGGCAAAGTTTTCTTGGTTTACTGATAAGGAGGTTATTTTGGGAGGCAATCTAAACGTTTCCTTAGGTGTGATAGCAGTCTGGGGACCTCGTACAAACCCGGACCCTATGACCAATTTCTTTTTTCATTTTCTTGATCTCCATGGGTTGTTGGATATTGAGCCGGTAAAATTACAGTCAACTTGGAGGAATAGGTGGATCGGGGATGAATGTGTTGCTAAACACCTGGATCGTTTCCTTATGAAGGAGGAACTGGTGGAATCCTTGGCCCTTGTTTGTCAATGGGTTTCTTGTAGTGGAGATTCGGACCACAATCTGATTGTAATGGAATTATGTGGTAGGGTTTGACGGGCTCCCAACCCCTTCAATTTTTTTGAGGGTTGGTTAAAGGACCTAGAGTATCAAGCCTTGGTTCGTAAGTTGTGAATCCCCATTGGTTAAAATCCATCTACTCATGTAGCTATCCTATTTCTGGAAAATTTGAAAAAAATAAAATAAACAGGCAACCATTTTCTGGGCACATGAGAAAAAATTAAAAGAGGAACAAGAGTTATTACACGTTGAAAAGACCCTCTTGGAATGGTAGGCTTGCACTAGTAGGGGCTTTTGTTCCAGGGAGGACAAAGATGAACTGGTTCGACTGGAACTTAGGCAGAGGGTTATTTTGGCTGATAAGGAAGCCTTGTGGAGACTCAAAATTCGTGCTATCTGGCTCTCTTGCGGGGACGAGAATACAAAAAAAAATTGATCCTTTTCCAAAGGCAGGAAAATGACAAACACTATTTGGGGTCTTACTTAGGGGGATGGACAATTGGTCAATACTTTTGAAGGTATGTCAACTTTGGGGATTTCTCATTTTAAAGATCTTTTCAAGTCTCGGGAGGGATCTTCCATTGCTGAAATTGTTAATGTTGCTAGGATTTTCCCTCATTTTGTGGAGGAGGATGAACGTGTGTCATTGATGGCAGAGGTCACTGAAAAGGAATTATTGGTAGTCATGCGTTTTCTTCAAAAGGGAAAGAGTCCAGGGCTTGATGGATGGTCGATCAAATTTTATTTGGGTATTTTCGACTTGCTAGGTAATGATATTTTAAAAGTGGTTGAAGAGTCCAGGAAGAATGGGCATATTCATGAACCCCTAAATGCCACCTTCATCGCTTTAATTCCCAAGGCGGTCAATCCCTCTTCTTTTGATGATTTTCGTCCTATTTATTTATGTAACTGTCTTTACAAGATCATTTCTAAAGTTATCAGCCAGAGACTAAAATACATTCTTTCCAGGCATATTTCAAGAAAACGGTTCGGTTTTCTAGCGGGAAGATGGATACATGAGGCTATTGAGGTTGCACAGGAAGGTCTACACAGTTTGAAAAGCAAAAAACTTAAAGTTTTGGTTCTTCAAATTGACCTATAGAAGGCTTACGATAGGGTAAATTGGCATTATATTCGGATGTTGCTGATACATCTTGGTTTTGGGGTGGCTTTCACAAATTGGATTATGGGTTGCCTATCCACTGTTTCTTTGTTCATATTGATTAATGATTCAACTTCCTCGTTCTTCAAGGAGGAAAGGGGATTTATATAGGGATGTCCTCTGTCTCCGCTTCTTTTTCTATCGGTTGCTGAATGTCTTAGTCAATTCTTGATCGAGGCAAAGTCTACAGGAAATTTTAGAGGCATAAAAATTTCACCAGGTTTGTATATCTCCCATTTAATTTTTGTGGCTGACATATTATTCTTTTGTGATGGTTCTCGGTGGGATACTGAAAAGATGTGTGAGTATTTATATGTCTTTAAACAAGCAACGGGCATGGTAATCAATGAACAAAATTCTAGCATTAGACTTTCTCATCTAGATGGGGGGGATTCCCTATCCATCTCATCTAGGTTCCCCTTTTGGGTTTTTGATTTGGATGAAGGATTGAAGTATCTTGGGTTTCAGTTGAAACCTAATGATTATTGGAAGTCTAATTGGTTGTGGCTCATTGATAAATTTGAAAAAATATTAAAGAGTTGGAGTCATCATTGTTTGTCCTAGGTTGGACGTTTAGTTCTTGTGAAGGCAGTATTAGAAGTTATTCTGGTTTACTGGATGACTTTAGCTTGGATACCAAAAGGTATTTTGGAAAATTTGAGAAGGATGTGATTTTCTTATCTGTGGCAGGGAAACAAGGACAAAAAGGTTTTTCCTTGGGTACACTGGGAGAGGATTGTTGGTCCAAAGGCTTTGGGTGGTTGGGGCTTAAAGAATATTTTTTCTTTCTCTAAAGCACTTGTTGCAAAGAGCTCACGGCAAATGATTAAAACTACTAGTCTCTGGACCCATGTAGTTTATCAAAAATATATTGCTCCCCTAACTACTCTTGATTGGATTCGAACTACAAACAAATCTTCGATGGGTATTTCTATTATCTGGAAGGCTTTGATTAAGGATTTTGATCTCATTGGGAACTATCTGGTTTGGCAGGTAGGTTATGGATGATTGGTTCGTCTTGGTTTGGATCCGTGGTCGGGTAGCAATATGGGTCACTTATTGACAACAGGTATTCGAGATAGATTGGCTCAGGGTGGGTTCTACTATCTTGCTCAGGTTGGGGACCCCTTACAAACAAATATGTGGCATCAAGGTTGGTTGTCGGGGTACAAGCTTGGTCTCCTGGAGGAGGATTTTTTTTCTTGGGATAGATACACTCGGGCACTTCAAGATGCCTCCATTTGGTTGGTTGATAGAGATGATGAGTTGCTTTGGGATGGTGTCGGGGATGGGGAATATACTCCTCGTGCGGGTTATATAAAATTATGTGTGGATCTTCATCAAAGAGAACCCCTTTGTTGGTGGAAGAAGATCTAGAAACATCCTTTTTTGATGAAGGGAAAGTTGTTGGTTTGGTCAATTCTGGCAAACAAAATTCCTACCTGGGATAATTTACAAAAACGTGTTTTCTTTGGGCCAGGAAGATGTGCTCTTTGAAAAACTCAATTAGAATCGGTGGAGAATCTCTTTTTACAATGTTCGTATGTTCGGGATGTGTGGGATTTTTCCAGGATTCCGATGCCCACCCTCTGGAGCTAGCATGGAAATTATTTTGAATTAGCTTTATAGTTGTGGCTTTGTGGTCGGGGTCAAGTGGAGTATCGATATTTTCCAATTATTTTAGCTTGGGGAATTTGGATCTCTCAAAATAGGAAAATTTTCTAGGATGAATTCATTCTGGTTGAAAGGGTGGTTGTCAATTGCATTGGGATCTTCGTTTCTTATCATAGCAAGGGTGGTGGTGACTTGGTACAACCCCGTGTTACTAGGGAGGTGATCCCTGACTTTAGTCTCCCGAGGGCATACTTCGATGGAGCTTCCTCTTCTGATCAGTCTTTGTGTGGTGGGGGTGACTGTCTTTATTTCTCTAACTTACATTACTTTACTCTCAAAGTTGGTTTGGGGACAGGCACAAACAACTACTCTGAATTAATGGCTTTAAAACTTCTATTATTATTCGTTGTGGAATAGGGATGTAGATCACTACAAGTTTTTAGTGATTCTTTAGTAATCATCAATTGGGATAATGGTGTTCATGGTTGTCATGTCTCTCATTTGCTTTCGATGTTAGAGGATGTACTTCGTATTAAAAGTTTATTTGACTCTATCTCTTTTTCTCATATATACAGGGAGAGGAACCAATTGGCAAATGGTCTTTCCAAAGAAGCCTTGCAACTAGCCTTTGGTCAATGGTATATTGAAGAGCATACATCAACAGGAATTCGTAGCTTCTACCACAAACCCTTTAATGATAGATAGGATTCATGATCATTTTGGCATCTATGTTTTTTGTGGCGATAATATTATGTTTTGTGTTGGGATTCATCTTGTATATCTGATATAGTATTCGTTGGTTGGTGGGATACCCACTATTTTGAAAACTTAAATGTCGATGGTTGCTACAGGTGTATATTGTTTTGGGGACTATTTTTGAGACAATCAATATTGTTTCTAGAATCTTTGATGCCTTCTTTGTATCACCTGTTGGTTAGATACTATTTGTTGGAGAATATGCACATGAATATTTCTAAATAGCTTGTATATATCTGTGTATGTAATTTTGTTTTTTTTTGTTTGTTAATTTGTTCGGACCTACTGGCTGCGGGATGAACCTGTGGCTTGAGAAACCACGACTCAGGGGCATCTAAGCCGTCAAAATCACCCGGGGATCGCACCCGGCCTGAGCCACACCAACCCTTAACATGGTTGGATTTTTTGTCCCCGCAGGTTTCTAACCGATGACTTTAAC
>JASDQU010755153.1:31970-52615 GCA_032191745.1 Picea mariana | reverse complement strand
ATTTAAAAAAAAAAAAAAAAACATAGAGTATTGTACATCTATCCTTAGAAATTGGACCCAGTTCTTCGGGCCAAAACATTGAACGTATCTTCCACAAACACAGGCATAGGATCCGTAGTATGTAGGATTCTTGCAGTTTTCTCCTCAATGAATCATTATGTGGTAAAATTGATAGTTTTCAGAAGCTTCCCGTGAGGAAGAAGACGAAAAACGTTGCAGGGCAAATGGAATATCCCTTAACTGAAAGTTAGTAGACAACTAGAAACCGCCTCTGCACAGTCAAAAAAACTTCAGTGACACAGGTTACACGTGCAATTGTAGAGGACCAAATTATTCCATTTTGGGTGGAAGGATATGACTAGTAGAAATATGGCTTGCACCAGTGGGAGTTCTGGTCCTCATTCCTGAAGATGTTAATTGTATATCCAAAGAATAGGAAAGTAGTCCCGCAATTGAATATTTTTTTGGCTTGAAATACATCTCTGGGAGCATCAACGTATCATTTCCTTACAATGAAATTCTTCCTCATAGAACAGATTAATTTGGACCTCTGGAATTCCTACTTTCGAGCTGCAAAGCGGCTATTGCGTTCAATGTCGGTTTCTTTTCTGAAACTCCTTTTGGTGTTGTCAGGACCGCCATCACTAAGATGATAATTTCCGCCCATTATGGTTGATTTCAATTTGGGTGCAGGAGTGGGAATAGTCTCTGCATTGCCATCATCCATTGTCGTATCACCGTCCATCAGATCATCTTCTTCTAGCTCGGAATCCATGACATCAACCTTTACACCAACCATCAATGCAACTGGGTAGGTTCTCTGAGTAGGCAGGGTTGCCTTGGAATTCTTTGGGTTGAAATATATCTCTCGGTGTACCAAGGGACCATCTCCTTTTTTTCTCCTGGGCGGAGGGAGATGAGTAGTAAGAATATGCCATGGAATACTAGAACCTCTGGCCATTATGCCTGAATGTGTTTACTATAGCTGGACAAAACTGTTGCCACAAGTTAATGAGAATTTATGTTTGCTTTAGACGATTTTTGAAATGAAAATTGGGGAGGGATAATATAACCCCCCACAAATTATGGTTTAATGTGTATCAATGGAAGATCTCCTCGAGCCTTTCGCTAATCAATCACAATCTCCAGGGTTCGTGCGGAATGAGTTGTTACCATTAAAGCTCACTAATTGCATATTTAGAAAAAAAGTGCGAAAGTGGCAGTGATGTCAAAGAGAGATTAAGAATTAGATATTTCTTAAAGGTGCCAAACGGTCGGTGCACGAAACAGATTGCATCATATTTGAAATGAATACTTGGAAAGGATAACACTCTTCTCCACAAATCTTGGTTTAATTCATAGTAATGACAAATCTTCTATCATTAAAGCTTAATAATTACATATCTAGAAATAAGTATGAAGGTAGCGGTGATGGTGAATTGCGACGAAGAATTGTACATTTTGTCCACCCGCCAACCCATGAAACAGATTCCAAGAAATGCCCAAGTATGGAAAGTGGTCAGGCGGGTTACAAAAAAAGGGCCAGAAGATATACCCGCCTATGCAGGAATCCGCGATTCAAAAAGTTTGTTCATTATGAAACGGGGAAGCGGTCAATCGGGTTGGTGATATAAAAGTAACAATGGAAATCTGAAGACGTGAATCCGCCAAATCCCACACCTAGACATTTTCCGAAAAATGAGTAAGAAAGGGAAAGAAGAGGGAAAAGAGAAAGCGTATGGCAATTTTCGAAAGCGGGAATTGAAGTAAGAAAGCACCATTTATGGTCTTAAAAGTAACTATGGAGTGCATTAAACATGTTAACAGATTATTCAATCAAGGAATAGATACAGCGAGCGATGTTTATAGTTTCCAGGATCTGTTTGTATAGGAGAAGCATCGAAAAGTTGCAAGAAAATCATTTTTTTGGATGTTTAAGTAAAGTTTACGTTTTTTTAGCTTCACCACAAGTATAACAACGACGAATTTGAATTTTAATGTCCTCTCGTTCATATGATTGTTCCATTAGACTTCGCATAGTATATATTATTTTATTTCAATTTGTTTGCTAATTTGTAGATCGCGGAAGTCAAGGTGTTGTTTGCAGGCGGCGAAACAATGGAAACACAATATTGAACCCTCTTATGCGATAACTCGCCTATTCGGAAAACCACGAGCCAAAAATTTTGTACAATATGAAACGGGGAAGTAGTCAGTCAGGATGGTGATATAAAAGTAAGTGAAATCTGAAGACGTGAATACGCCAACTTTTGTAACTAGGAATTTTTCGAAAAACGAGTAATGCATACTAAATATGTACTTCTATAAAGTATGAACATGAGAATTTATAGAGCATGTACGGATCTCGCATTCCATAGTTAGCCACTTTTTGGATCGCGGGTTCTCAGGCTCGCAGGCTCAAAATTGGGCCTCTATTGTTTCGTGCCCTACAAATAGCACCCAGAATTTGGCGATATACAAATTGACAAGCGGACATGTGGGCTGGTTGGCTCAACATTGCACTCCTATTGTTTTGTGTCCTCCAAACAACACTCATATTTCTGTGATATACAAATTGACAGATGGACTCTAGGGCCGACGGCGTCAAGATTGCGATTGTTTAAATATTGATATTGCACAACTTAATTAGACAAAAAAGTTTGTACAATATGAAACGGGGAAGTGGTCGTTCGCGATGGTGATATAAAAGTAAGTGAAATCTGAACAGGTGAATCCGCCAACTTTCGCACCTAGAAATTGTCTGAAAAACGAGTAATACATACTAAATATGTACTATAAAGTATGGACATGAAATTTTATAGAGCATGTACTAATCTCGCACTCCATACTTAGTCACTTTTTTGAATCGCAGGTTCTCAGGCTAGCGGGCTCAAAATTGGGCCTTTATTGTTCCGTGCCCTACAAATAGCACCTAGAATTCTGCATTATACAAATTAACAAGCGGACCTGCAGGCTGGTTGGCTCAACATTGAACTCCTATTGTTCTGTGTCCTCCAAACAACACTCGAAGTTCCGTTATATACATATTGACAGACGGACTCCAGGGTTGTCGGCCTTAAGATTGTGCTTGTTTATGGATGGTAATCCCTATCAACTATCCAACATTATCTAAAAACATTATTTTCAATACTAAATTATTAATACTAAATATTGATATTGTACAATTTAACTAGACAAAAAAAATTGTACAATATGAAACGGGGAAGCGGTTGGTCGGGTTGGTAATATAAAAGTAACTAAAATATGAAGACGTGAATCCACCAACTTCTGCACCAAGAAATTTTCTGAAAAAACGACTAATAAATACTTAATAGGTACTTTTATAAAGTATGGACATCAAATTTTATAGAGCATGTACGGATCTCGCATTCCATACCTAGGCACTTTTTGGATCGCAAGTTCTCGGGCTAGTGGGCTCAAAAATTGGCCTCTATTGTTCTGTGTCCTACAAATAGCACCCAAAATTCTGCGTTATACAAATTGACAAGTGGACCTGCTAGCTAGCTAGCTCAACATTGCACTCCTATTGTTCCATGTCATCCAAACAACACTCGAATTTATGCGATATACAAATTAACAGACGGACTCCAAGGTTGGTGGCCTCAAGATTGCGATTGTTTATAGAAAAATTGACAGATGGACTCTAGGGATGGTGGCCTCAATATTGCGATTGTTTACAGATGGTAATCCCTATCAACTATGTAACATTATCTAAAACATTATTTTTAATACTAAATTATTAATATTAAATATTGATATCATACAATTTAATTAGAAAAAAAAAATTGTACAATATGAAACGGGCAAGCAGTCGATCGGGCTGGTGATATAAAAGTAATTGAAATCTGAAAACGTGACTCAGGCAACTTCTGCACCAAGAAATTTTCCGAAAAAATGAGTAATACATTCTTAATATGTACTTTTATAAAGTATGGACATGAGATTTTGTATAGCATGTACGGATCTCGCATTCCATACTTAGCCACTTTTTGGATAGCGGGTTCTTGAGCTAGCGAGCTCAAAAGTGGGCCTCTATTGTTATGTGTCCTACAAATAGCATCCAAGATTTCTGCGATATACAAATTGACAGGCGAACTTGCGGGTTGGCTAGCTCAACATTACACTTATATTGTTCTATGTCCTCCAAACAACACTCGGAGTTCCGTGATATACAAATTGATAGATGGACTCCAGGGATGGTGGGGTCAAGATTGCGATTGTTTATGGATGGTGATTCCTATGAACTATCTAACACTACCTAAAAACATCATTTTCAATTCTAAAGTATTGATATTGTACAATTTAATCACATAAAATTATTAAAGGATGTTAAATATCTTATTTAAAAGAAAAACCCGCGTATTCGGAAACTCGCATTCCAAATTTTTTGTACAATATGAAATGGGGAAGAGGTCGGTCGGGATGGTGATATAAAAGTGGGTGGAAATATGAACACATGCATCCGCCAACTTCCGCACCTAGAAATTTTTCGAGAAACAAGTAATACATACTAAATATGTACTTTTATAAAGTATGGACATGAGATTTTATAGAGCATGCACGGATCCCTCATTCCATACTTAGCCACTTTTTGGATCGCAGGTTATCGAGCTGGCACGCTCAATATTGGGCCTCTATTGTTCTGTGTCCTACAAATAGCACCCAGAGTTCCGCGATATGCAAATTGAAAAACGGACTTGCAGGCTGGCTAGCTCAACATTGCACTTCTATTGTCCTGTGTCCTCCAAACATCACTGGGTAACAAATCCTCCTCCCAACAAAAAAAACTACCAAATAAATAAAAAAGAGCGTCAGTGCAGTAAACATTGCATTTAATGGATCCTCAACTAATGAGACATTAAACCCTCCTTCCCTATCACTAAAGGTCACACCATCCATTTTTATTATTTATTATTTATTTTGTTTTAATTTCTAAACCCCTTAGATGGGTGGATTTATTTAATCACAGACAAAAAAGATTGTACAATTTGAGAACTATTGATTATTCATCACCAATCTCATGTTATACATTAACATGAAATTGTATAGAGCATGTACGGATCCCTCATTCGGGCCACTTTTTGGATCGTGGGTTTTGGCACTGGCAGGCTCAAAATTGGGCCTCTATTGTTGTGTGCCCTACAAATAGCACCCATATTTTCGCGATATACGAATCGACAAGCGGACGTGCGGGCTATTTGAATTTTAAGGGCCTCGTGTTGATATGATAGCACAATTGGACTTCGGGCAGTTTATATTCGTTTATTACAATATGAAATGGGGAAGTAGTCTGTCGGGCTGGTGATATAAAAGTAAGTGAAATCTGAAGACGTGAATTCGCTTGTTGGGCCCGTGATATGATTGATTTCATGATGTTAATTAGATCCTTTTTGTCGAATATGTATATGCGTTTTCCTGTTTTGAAGAGTTTTTGAAGAGCTTTTGTGTCAAATTGCTATGATTCTCACCAGGTATGCATAATTCATGTTTTGTGATGATTTTGAGTATAAATTAGCATGTTTTTATGATCCCGGGAAACTAATTTGTGTTTTGTGTCTCACAGGGAAAAATCGCAGCTTGTTTTTGCATCCGGCACTAAGTCTGGTACTCCATCCGGCACTCTGTCCTCCACAAAAACCATGGGATATTTGGCGGTTAGCATATCGGAGGCCAGCAATGGGTGAATCAAAGACATGGATTTTGCTTGTTCTCATGGCCTCCAGCTACTGAGCTTCTGACAACTTGATTTGGGTTGTTATGTTGGGTGATTATTGGCTCACCTTATTTCTAGAAGCCACCGGCAGTTAGGGCATATTAAATTCATTTTTTTGTTTTTAGAGAGGGTCGACCCTTCCAGTGGTCGAACTCTCAGCTTGTAAACTTATAAATACCACCTCAATGAGAAGACAAAGGAAGTTAGAGAGAAAATAGACAGTTCAGCTCTGTTTTGTTATTTTTCACATACATTTTGCTAAAACTGTGTAAAGACTGTGTTTTTTATTTTAATGGTGAATTTGGGTTGTTGAAGCTCGTGGATTGCCTTTGAAGAGTAGCCATGACTTGTTGGGGGGGGGGCACCAGCAATCTGGGTGAATATCCAATTAGTTTTCTTGTGCATTGAATAATGTAGTTGTCATTTTATTCATTTCCTGTATATGAGTTTTTATGCTTCTTTACTTTATAAATTGTTGTTTATGATTTAATTAGTTTAGTTCAATTTTGCAAGATATTATGGAGGCTATTATTAATATGAAATGATTTGTTAGTCGATAGGAGATAAGCTTGCAAGATTAGATACTAACCATGTGTATAATTAGATGATAGATTATATTTTGTTTTATGTTGAAATAAAGTTTAAAAACATAGTTTAAAACATAGTTTTTAATTCATGATTTCTTTGACAAGGTTTCGGTGGATGGATAGTTATTAGTCTTTAGTTTTCAATTCCAGTTTGTCTATCTAGTTGCTACTTAGCTTTTCTTATTTAATTTGTCATTTAGTTTGCTCATTTTCTTTCTTGTCATATGTTGAAATATTGTATAATTTATGTTTTATGAGTATTTCCTCTTTTGCAATTCGAATTATTAAAATAGGATTAGTTGAGTTTACTTTATGCAATTTCCTTTTCTAGATTTAGGTTGCAATCTTAATTCATAGTTGACTATTAAGTTTATTTTTCAGTTATGAATCTAAGTAGTATGAGTTTGCTTAATTAGTATAGAATGCAATTGAATTTCATAGAATAGTGCTTTTATACTGTTGATGATTAATGCATGATTGAATAATCACACGGATATGCAGGATAGTTGATGTTGCTTTTATAATGGCTAAATTCTCACTGGATTTCTTAATTCACACTTTTCACTTTGATATTGAAGTCAATATCGAGTTCATTCGTCTTGAATTATCGCTCATTGTTAAGTGCCATCGTGATATCATAAGACACCAGATACATAACCATCAACACTATATTTGAGTTTTCTTGCTTTCATAGATTAGAAAATAGTTTTCTTTCTTTCATAGATTAGAAGATAGTTTCCTTTCTTTTGTAGGATAGATAGTATTTTTTCTTTGGTAGATTAAGGAATAGTTTGCTTATCATAGGTTAAAGATTAGTTGTTAATTCCTTTTGTTATCATAATGCTTTCAATTCAGTAGTTTTCCTTTCATACATTAGAAGTAGTTGTGAAGTTTAATTTAAGGATAGAGTTCACTTGCTTCTTAGCTTAATTAGTTTCTTATTGAGTAATCTTAATTAGTTTACTTGTTGTAGAAGTTATCATAGGTTAGTTAGTTGTTTGCTTGTTTGTTTACTTGTTTTAATAGGGTGGTTGCTTGCTTGTCTATTTTGCTTTGATAGGGTAGTTTCTTGTCTATTTACTTGCTTTAATAGGATAGTTGCTTAATGAATTTAAGTAGGTTAGTTAAAGTAGTTTGTTGTTGTTATTGCTCATTAGGTAGATAGCTTGTTTTTGCTTATTTTCATGATTAAGTTAGTTTTATTTAAGTAGGGTTTTCATTTGATTTCTTAGGACTATCCATCAATCATTTGTTCAAAGGTTACTTAGAGTACATAGTTTAAGTTTCTTAGTAGGGTTTGATCATTAATAGCGTTTGCTTGAATAGATTAGCCCTTAGATAGCCCATTTCCTTAGATAGACTATACTACCTCTAGCCTTTCTACCTTGGAATATATAGTGCTACAACTCTAGGTTTACTTACCCTGGGTTGACAATTTAATTGAGGATTTTTAGTGTTTTTTAGTGCATATAGAACACCCATCACCGCCAGCTTCCGCACCTAGAAATTTTTCAAAAAATGAGTAACACATACTAAATATGTACTCTTATAAAGTATGGATGAGATTTTTGTAGAGCATGTACAAATCTCGCATTCTGTACTTGGCCACTTTTTGGATCGCGGGTTCTCGAGTTGGCGCGCTCAAAATTGGGCCTCTATTGTTCTGTATCCTACAAATAGCACCCAGAGTTCCGCAACATATAAATTGATAGAAAAACTTGCGGACTGGCTGGCTCAACATTGCACTTCTATTGTTCCATGTCTTCCAAACAACACTCGGAGAAAACGAGTAATACATAGAGCATATACGGATCCCTCATTCCATACTTAGCCACTTTTTGGATCGCGAGTTCTCGGGCTGGCAAGCTCAAAATCGGGCCTATATTGTTCTGTGTCCTACAAATAGCACCTAGAGTTCCACGATATACAAATTGACAAGTGGAATTGCGGGTTGGTTGGCTCAACATTGCACTTCTATTGTCCCGTGTCCTCCAAACAGCACTCAAAGTTCCACGATATACAAATTGACAGATGGACTCCAGGATTGGCGGGCTCAAGATTGTGAATGTTTACGGATGGTCATCCTATGTAACATTATCTAAAAAACATTATTTTCAAATACTAAATGATTAATATTAAATATTGACACTGTACAATTTAATTACATAAAATTATCAATATTGAACCCGCCTATCCGGTAACTCGCCTATTCGGAAAACCGCGAGCCAAAAAGTTTGTACAATATGAAACGGGGAAGCGGTCGATCGGGCTGGTGATATGAAAGTAAGTGAAATCTGAAGACGTGAATCTGCCAACTTTCGCACTTAGAAATTTTCCAAAAAATGAGTAATACATACTAAATATGAACTTCTATAAAGTATGGACATGAGATTTTATAGAGCATGTACAGATCCCACATTCCATACTTAGCCACTTTTTTGGATTGCGGATTTTCAGGTTGGCGGGCTCAAAATTGGGCCTCTATTGTTTTGTGCCCTACAAATAGCACCCATAATTCCATGATATACAAATTGACAAGCGGACCTGCGGGTTGGTTGGCTCAACATTGCACTTCTATTGTTTTATGTCCTCCAAACAACACTCGAAGTTCCGTGATATATAAATTGACATACGAACTCTAGGACTGGCAGGCTCAAGATTGTGATTGTTTACGGATGGTAATCCCTATCAACTATCTAACATTATCTAAAAACAATATTTTCAATACAAAATTATTAACATTAAATATTAATATTGTACAATTTAATTAGACAAAAAATATTGTACAATTTGAAATGGGGATCTCGCATGGACATGAGATTTTATAGAGCATGTACGGATCCCGCATTCCATACTTAGCCACTTTTTTGGATCGTGGGTTCTCGGGATGGCGGGCTCAAAATTGGGCCTCTATTGTTCTGTTCCCTACAAATAGCACCGAAAATTCTGCGATATACAAATTGACAAGCGGATCTGCGGGCTTGCTGGCTCAACATTGCACTTCTATTGTTTTGTGTCCTCCAAACAGCACTCGAAATTCCAAAATATACAAATTGACATATGGACTCCGGGACTGGCGGGCTCAAGATTGTGATTGTTTATGGATGGTAATCCCTGTCAATTATCTAACATTATCTAAAAACATTATTTTCAATACTAAATTATTAATATTAAATATTGATATTGTACAATTTAATTAGACAAAAAATATTATACAATTTGAAACATGGAAGCGATCGGTCAGGCTGGTGATATAAAAGTAAGTGGAACTCTGAACACGTGCATACGCCAACTTCCGCACCTAGAAATTTTCTGAGAAACAAGTAATACATACTAAATATGTACTTTAATAAAGTATGGACATGATATTTTATAGAGCATGCACGTATCCTTCATTCCATACATAGCCACCTTTTGGATCGCGGGTTCTCGGGCTGGAGGGCTCAAAATTGGGCCTCTATTGTTTTGTGGCCTACAAATAGCACCTAGAGTTCCGCGATATACAAATTGACAGACGGACTTGCGGGCTGACTGGCTCAACATTGCACTTCTATTGTCACGTGTCCTCCAAACAGCACTCAGAGTTTCGCGATATACAAATTGACAGACGGACTCCATGACTGGCAGGCTCAAGATTGTGATTATTTACGGATGGTCATCCTATCTAACATTATCTAAAATTATTATTTTCAAATACTAAATTATTAATATTAAATATTGATAGTGTACAATTTAATTACATAAAATTATCAAAGGATGTTAAATCGCTTTTTAAAAAAAATGAAGGAAAATAAAACAAAGTTTTTTTAAATTCTATCACCGTAAGCATAACAATGACCAATTTGAATTTTAAGGGCCTCTTGTTGATATGATAGCACAATTGGACTTCACACAGTATATATTCATTAATTTCAAATTATTCCAGGATATTAATTTTACCAAGTTCATTGATCAAGGAAAAATGCTAAAACAAGCCACATATTACATTTGCGCCACTGCGCCATACAAATTGACAGGTGGATTTGTGGGCTAGCTGGCTAAAAAAATTGCAATTCTATTGTCTCGTGTCCTCCAAACAACACTCAAATTTTCGCGATATACAATTGACAGAGGAAGCATACAACCAAGAACCAACTAAACTCCAAACAAGCTGCAAGCAAGTTCCCACAAGGTTCCATAGAGCAGGACGCATCGACCTTTGCATCAAACAATTTGATATACAAAGAAAAGACATCACGGAATTCGTTTTCTCTTACATCTAGTATATGTTCCCAGGAGAAAATAACTGCGGCCATGGGTTTGGACCGAGCAATATTATGCGCATGCAATCTCAAGTACTCGAGTCCGACCAACATTCATCTAGATGTTGAAGAAATATTATAGAGACACATCAGATATTTTCGTTTCTTGCCAAAGTTTGATATGGTTTTTTTTTTTTCCTTCTTCAGCCGACATGCAAAATTGCATTGTCCTCATTTAAGGTAAATTTGTTGTGTATCTGAAAGTCGCGCAACATGTAGACATTGCTTGCATTTTTTTGTAGATATGTTTCATACGAAAATTCTGTCAACTTAGGACAACTTAGGAAGCACATTTTGTAATAGAGGTTGCCTAATTGTACAATGCACGGTTGTGTTGCCCACGGTTCGGATGGCAGTATTGAGGAAATTTCCATAATATATGGACATTTTTCACCACATCGCAGACAATCAATCGTATCATCACTTATCAAAGCGGAGGCAAAAGCAGGAGAGTTTCATTTTGCACATACAGGTTCAAAGGGGGTCGAGTACGCATTCGATGCAACCAAAACACCTTCAACCTGGGAACGCAAGCATAGGAATTAATACATTGAACAATATAATACACAACTGCAACCCCCGCCCTAAAAAAAATAAAAAATAAATAAAACAAGTCGCAAAAATTTGGTGAAGGCTATTTGTATAAGCAAAGCGAGGATAATTTTGTGGATGTATACGCACAACATTTGTAGAGCTAGCTAGTTTCTTCGGATCCTGTACTATATCTACTCGCAACTCAACTACAAACGTTTCTTGGGTTGTGCGAAAGATACTTTCTCTAACATCCCTTTTCTTTGTTATATTTTTGAAGAACATAAGTGAAAACTGCACTTTATGCAATTGTTGTTCCATTGACAAAAACAAATTTGAATAGGTATCGAACAATTGCAGCTGCAACATGGAACAGTGCAATATTTGTGTAACTTACCCGAGATACATGCACATGTGAAAGTAAAGGACAAAAATGGATATGGAAAGCAATACGATTGCCCTGTCAATGTCCGACTCTCCATCCTTTGTATAGAGAATGTGTTGTGAGCCAAGTTTTCTCGCGAGTGTGACAGTTGCGCCAATGGTTCCTATTGGGTAAATATCACTACTTTGTGCAAGTTGGATGATAGTCGCGTCCGAGACGAAACGATATTCTGAACAAACAACGGGAATTTTTTCCACAATACTTCTTTCATTGAGCGAAATAATCCGATCACAATCACCATGGTTATATACTGTTTTGGGCAATATATTAAAATTTGTAATGGATATCCCATTACCCGACAATATATTTTCTGCATGTTTCTGGACAAGTTGTGTAGGAATAGTCAGTGTCACTGTCATCATGGCCTCCTTGTCAGTCATGTCAGCACACATAATGGATCTAGTTTTGTTTTCCTTGTCCAAGTAGGTGCTATAGACAACCATTATGTCCCCGACAAAGACTTGTCTAGTTCAGCGGTTGTTCAAGCCCTCTATTGATAGTACTTTGGGTGTTACAACTCTAGACTTGGTGACAATTTTTGAACAGGGAAACTAAAGTGAATGATATTGTGCATTTTTTTTTTATTCTTCTTTCACTGGCATAAATCTACAAGTACATGCATAGCTTCGATGAACTATGGAGCCAGAGTTTTGCAATCACACCTCTTAGTCTGCGAAACCTGCACTATATTCGACGTCTCGCTTGTACTTGTTGATACTTGTTGTGAACTACAAACCATGTATTGCAGATGACATCATCATATTCACCATTCCATAGATGAATAAATAGTCGAGGATATTTGTTTGGTAAACATACTAGGAGCATAGCATATGCATCTTTACCTTTGGCCTTGTCGGTCTGTTGATGTTTGGGATGACTGATTTCTCATGGCCATGTCACTAGTCCAACTTTTTATGATGAAAGAATGTGTTGATGAACATCAGAAGGACTAAATAAGTTCATTAAGTGAGGAGGTATGTTTTGGGGAAATAAGATCTTTATCCCCATTCTCTTCATTTTTTTTATTAAAATGGTGACCACTACAAAATAATTATAACAAGCATATGCATTGTATATTGTCCATCAGAAGGACTAAACAAGTGTAAAATTGTATGAATCTATTTTTTTTGACTGGAAAATGTGTAACAATAAACAGGGCGTGAGGGTGGGGCACCACGGCTAATCTATATATCGTGGACCCCTGGAAGCGAGGGGAGAAATCTTGAACCCACCAGCATGGCACCCTCAATTGACAAAGTGGGTAAATATGGAATAATGTATAAGCGTGACCATACATGTGAAACCGTTCATCTGCCAACCAGCGAACCAAGGCATTTTTGGAAAGACCACTAAGCAGATCAATTAGAAAACAAAAGGAATAATAGAAAATGGAAAAAGTAGAAATAGGGAGGGCAAAAGGCCCACTGCTGCCAAGTCATTGCTTTCTAGTCTAATATTATATTCCCCCACCTAGTTTGTATATTTAATTTACCAGCACAATTCGCATACCTTTTTGAAGATTGTACCACAGAACCCTCTGTTGTTGCACAGAATAATTCATCTTCATGTCCAACCATCATGTTTCTTCCAAGGTAGAAATGTTGAATATGCAATGGACATGAAGGCAAGTTAGTATGAAGACAGACATGTAAAAGAAAGAGAAACAATTCTATTTATTCCAATGTAACAGAAAACAAAATATGATTCACATGAGAATACGCAGAAAGATATTATATTTGAAGGAAGAAAAGAAGGAAGAAAAAATAAAAAATAAAAAAGGTTCAAAGCAGTATAACAAGCACAACAAATATACATACAGTAAATGAAAAAATGAACACTGGAATATGAAATAAGAGTACAGGTATCCACCTCTGTAATTCTTCGTCTACATTCCTGCCAAAGATTCCATCATCCTCTCCAGCCATTATGTTTGTTTAAATGTAGCAATGCAGGGAAAATACAATGGACATGAAGTAGGTTAATATGCAGGAAGACATGTAATGAAGATAAGTTACTATGTAGCAAGGTACGCAACATCTACATACAATAAACTAGGTGAACACATATAAAGACAATAAATGAAATACAAAACAATGCAATGTGAAATAATAGTATAAGCATGCACCTTTCTATCTCATCTTCAACCGATGTAGTCAAGACTCCGTCGTTTTCTCCAGCTATTATGTTTGTTTGAATGTGGGAACGCAGAAAATACAACGAACATGAATGGAAACTGGTATGCACTGGAGAACAAGTAATATGTACATACAGTAAAAGAGACTCAACGAATAGTCTAAAAGGTAGGCAAGCATGCACTTTTCTATCTCCTCTTCAACTGATGCAGTCGAGACTCTGTCGTTTTCTCCAGCTATTATGTTTGTTTGAATGTGGGAACACAAAAAATACAATGAACATGAATGGAAGCTAGTATGCATCAGAGAATAAGTAATATGTACATACAGTAAAAAAGGCTCAATGAATTGTCTAAAAGGTAGGCAGAAACATGAACCTTTGCACTTCTCCATCCATAGTTGTAAATATGTAATTTTTTTCCCTGCCCAAAATATATTAGAAGCCATGAAATATTACGAAATTGCATGGTCGTGGCTAAACGATTTTTGGTTTTCCATGGAAAAGTATCCATATATGATTCCACCGATGGAAATGCATGTTCTTTATCCTCTACATAGACTGTTGTGCCCACGATTCAAGATTTTGGTTTTTCGTGGCAAACTACTCAGATATGGTTCCAGACATGGAAATATAATTTTGTAGAATCTTTGTTGCACATACCATATCTCAAGTACAAGACAAATTGTATCGTGGGCACACCAGTATGTGTAGAGGTAAGCAACATGGGCACACCATACATGGTTTATAAATGTAGCCTGTATATGTTTTATTTTAACAAAAAAAAATAGTGGATATTGCAATTTCGCAGGTACTTCTCGAACTATTTTTTCATGCAACTATTTTCTATCATGTCAACACCGAAGCACTAGAAAAATCTCACAACAAAACAGATATCGACCTCGCCAGACAAGGAAAATTACACAACTGCATGTCCACCCGTGGGCGCAGGGGTTGAACACCGTAAAGCACCCAAAAAAACAATAACAATAAAAATAAAAATAAAAAAGCTCCAACTACCAGCGCAGGACCCCAACCCTACAAAGCTTAATCAAACAAAAGAAAACAACAAGCACCAAACCACCGAGAAAGCACGAACATGCCCAACTACATCCCCAGGGCCCCAGAGCGTAAACTTGAGCCAAAAAAACAGAACCAGCAACCGACGAACCAACGAACCAGCGAACGAGCAACAACCACCGAACCAGTAAACAACATATGTATCTCCAATGCTTACGAAACTACAGCCAAAGCATAGAAGGAACTGGAAACATACGACGAGTGTGCCAGTAGAAATAAGCAAACATTATTACTTGCAAACTGCAAACACTGAACAGCAAAGAAGGAATAGAAAATGAATCTATGGCATGGAAACTTACTCTTAAACGATGAAATGTAGAAGCGCAGGTCGAATTGTGAACCAAACAACAACAAGCAGCAACCGACGAACCAGCGAAGAAGAAGCACTCATCGAAAAAGTAAACAATGTATGTAGCTTCAACGATGACAAAATTTCATTGTAAGGCTAGAAGAAGGATGAAAGATACAATGCCTATTCAACTAGTGGTGGACAACAGTATTGTGCAAAATCATTGCAACATTGTATGGAAAATTTCAAGGAAAAATTTACTCCGAGAAGCGTATTTAGATAAACATTTAAGGTTGTCAGATTGCCTAAGGACCTTGCGGTATGCAAACATTTAAGCCGTCAGTCCTATTGGAGGACCTTGTGTCATGTAAACATTTAAGTTGTCAGGCCTATCCAAGCACCTAAAAAGAAGTGTCAATACATTTCAATACAAATACATGCGGTAGCGATGTTATAAACTTTGGAATTATCGATCACTATAAAGTTTGGATATATAAATATTCCAATATGATTAATACAAATAAAAAAATCACCGTATATGATCTAAGACAATTACAACAGAAAAATGCTAAGACAAACATTCGAACTAATGCTAGCATTAATCCACCTTCAAGCACTGCATAAGAAAAATATATGATTCAAAAATATTGTAGATGATGAAAAAGTTTGGATATGCTAACATATAAAACATTGGGAATAGAAAAGCTGGCAATAAGACCTCCAATCTGTTATCCAAAGATCACTACATATATGGTACTTTTTATTATATAAAATTCAATGCTTTTAGTACCCTAGCTCCAACAATAGATATTATGCAAATATTTATGGTCAAAGAACAAACTAATGTGAGGTCAACGAATTATCGATCGCTATAGTCCCTCTATGCCTACTGCAGAGACTAATAACATATTATTACGTTCCATATTAATTCTTTATTTCATCATTTTTGTATTCTCTTTTCTTCATTATCTTCACCTTGTCAAGGACTTGGTATCTTAAAACCTAGTTTTAATAACCAATCGTATGTTTTGCAAAAAGATATAACAAATGATATATATAATTCATATTCAATCTTATTGAATAAGGTTAAACAATTTTACTTTGTTTAATCTCACATGGTCCATATAAAAACACCAATCAAAAGTAAATCAACACAATATATATAAAAACACCAATCAAAAGTAAAGCAACACAATATATATATGATATAAATTTATATAAATCATTTTTTATGTTATTAGCCATTGTTAAACTATCTTTCTTGGTCCATAAAAAAAATCATTTAATAACGGGTTAAGTTTATATAAAATTCATTTTTAACTTTATTAGCCATCGTTAAACCATCTTACTTGGTCCATTAAAAGAATCATTTAACAACCGGTTAAATCATTCACAGAGATTAGTAAACTTAATAAATTCAATAACTTATATACTTATTAAACTAATATAGAGAAAATTGTGATTTTGTAGTACTATTATTCTACTTTGTCATTGTACATTTCAACATTTTTTCAGTATCATTTAAATAAATTTTTCATTAAAAAATTATAACTAGCATATCTTTTAAATGGTGAATGAGAATGCCAAACTAATTTAAGGAAGATTTGCATATTAATGTTATTAATAAGAATTATAAAAATATTTTAATTAAATTATTTTATTTGAAAATTGATGATGACTTTGTTGGGTTGTTATATTCTTTGCAGTGAAAGTCTAGTCAAGATGGATCGACAATGAGTGAAAGTCGAAGTCGAAGTGATCGATAGGAAAGTCGAAGTCGAAACGATCGATGACAAGTCGAGAGGTCAGTCAACAATAGGTGGACAGGAGGTCATGTGACAACCAACTGAACCGAATGGAGATCAACCGGTAGTCCACTAGTAATATGACTGGCAGTCGACTGTAACAGAATCTCGATATTCACGCGATTTGTAGCCAATGATCTGTGTGGATCTGTAATAGTTTTTGGGTGCCCTTCTTTAGGTTTTTTCCTAATTTAAAGGAAATAAATAAGGTGTGATGTATTGTTGTAGAAGCTAATCTTTAGATCAATCTGGTAGAGGTTTTTGGTCATGTAGATATAAACAGAATTGGATACAGGGTTGTTCTTGTGTAAGAAAAAGGGTGTGATGTCGATTGTGTCTTACGTGTAGGCCAAGGTTAGACATGCATCCTTGTATTCTGAATGAATAAGACAACAAGAGAGCAAGATGCTCAAGGAATGATGGTTTTCTTGTTTGGGTTTCCAAGGTAAAATCTTTGTGTATTGTGTGATTGCTTTGCCATTTACTTTCTAGCTTAAATATGTATTTCTCTCTTCTAGTAGGTTTAGCGTGGAAGTATATTTTCCTAACATGTGGTATCGGAGCTTGCTTTGACAATCTTAGATCTAAGCTAAACCCTAGGTCTAGTAAGAGTCATAAGCTAGAGATATTTAAAGTTGTGCTTAAAAGAATGGCAAGTAGCTCGACAATAGAGATCAAAAAATTCAATGGCCAGAATTTTGAGCTTTGGAAGCTTAAAATTGAAGATCTCTTTGTAGATCAAGAATAATGGGCAGAAGTATGTCCAGATACCATTCTGAAAGGTATGTTGAGGGAAGAATTGGAGAAACTCGAAATAAGGGAAAGGAGTATGATTCAAATTTATCTTGTAGATTTGGTGTTGTTGAATGTCTCAAGTAAAGACTCGACCAAGAAGTTGTGGGACAAGTTGGGAAGCTTGTACCAATCAAAATCCCTGGTAAATAAGTAATTCCTTAGAAAGAAGTTGTATCTTATGAGGATGAGTGATGATAGTTCAGTAACCGACCATTTGAATGTGTTCAACACTATAATAAGTCAGTTATCGTCTATAGATATCAAAATCACTAAGGAGAAGAAATTTATCATCATGTTATGTTCTTTTCCAGACTCCTGGGATAGCTTAGTTGCGGCTATAGGGAGTCATTCAACCACATTAACGCTAGATGTGTTTGCATCTCTACTGTTAGAATAAATGAAAAGGAAGAACATGGAAGGATCGACCAAAGATTCTTTAATGGTGAGAGGTCAAGCAGTTGACAGAGATAAAGGTAAATCATTCAGTAGAAAGTCTAAGTCAGTGGTTAGATCTAACTCCTCGATTCAATTGACAAGATGTTGGAAATGTGGTAAAGTTGGGCATTATAAAAAGGATTGCAAGTCAAAGGTAACGGAAGTCAGTACGGGATCCGATGAGAAGAAATTGACTAAGAGAAAGACTACTCCAGAAAAGGGGGGAAATGTGTATCTGGAGTTGACCAATACACAGTCGGATCAATATGTTTGGTTGATCGACTCAGGAGAATCATATCATATGAAACCTCATAGAGAATGGTTCTACGAATATAAGAGATATGAAGGAGGAAATGTGTTCTTGGGGGATGACTTTGTTGACTCAAAATATCGTCACCTAATATAAAAAGCTCGCAAATTATTGTGAATCTTATTACTATAGTTATTAATATAGATAGTAGGTGGGGTCCCCAAGGAGAAAATGCAATAAATGTTGATTTTCAAGATTTTCCTAAGTATAAGTTTGTGTTCAAAATGATGCATCACTCAGCAAATGGTAAATTCAAATGTTTGCTTATCATATAAATGATTAATGGTTGACTTGCATAACATTTTGATGGTCACTTGAAAGAATTTGGTACATGTTCAAAGCATATTACAGAGTTGGTTTGAGAAGCATAAGTATATACATGGTCAATGCATGCAAATGCCACACTTGACAAATATATCATTGCTACAATACTTTGCAAAGTATTAGTATGAGCATCACATTTTATAGTCTTTTGAAGAAAATGTTTGAGCAATACATGCCATATGGTTTATATATGATGTATAAATACCATGAGGGCTCAATATATTGATATTACATCAACCATAGCTTATGTGTGGATTATATTATGATCGGCATCATTGTTAAATGTTTAAAGGTTTGGTTGATATGATTGGAGCATCATATGCAAGATAATACCTTGCATGAAAAGAAACCAACGTATGTTTAATACTCAAATTAGTGTATTCAGCATGCATGTTTCGTTGTTGGCATTCAATAAGGGATTCGCATATGAAATATTGTTGTGTGAATAGAAACATATCACATATGGTTTGTTATTCATGATATGGTTTTATGAGCGCCATGATCAATGTTTATTTGATGTGATATAATGGAAGCTCACATGTTATATGGGTTTCAGATATCTATTTATTTGTTGAGTTGGCGTGCTTTACATTGGTTCGTTGGGACTGGTTATGTCATTGAGTTGACCATGCATTAAAGGCAACGAGATATGGGAATTTACTCCACAGTCTCGTGCATTATCACTCTCATTTCTCCTTGGTTTTGGGTCATTTGCTCTATTGGTCATGGAGAAAATGAGGTATGAGCTTTGTTAGCCCAAACCCTCGCACTTGGTAGTTTTTGTAATGAACTTGGCTTTTAATCCTAGTTTAAATGGCATCAATATGCAAGGTATGAGTTACTAGTTTGTTTTACATCTTCTATTGTAAATTTGTCTTAAATTTGATTGTATTTGGCTCTGGTTTAGCATGATTGTGTGCATAAATCTCTTCTCCTTCCCTTCTTTGTCGTTTCTTGAAAGAGAAAATGAAGAAAATGTTTGCTTAAAGAGGAATAGAAACAATTTTATTTGCATCCTCCATGCTCACACTTTCCATAACATTTTTTGAAAGGAAGAAATTTTCGACAGCCACTGTTTTCATGCACTTGAAGTTCGAAATCAAGTTCTCTTTATCTTTTTAAGTGCTCTATTCATTCTAAGAATTATTAATTTCCTTTACTCAATTTTGGTCATGGTTTTTTATATAAGTTGTTTTGTGTTCAAACCCTATCCCGAAAGTCATTCATATGTTGGATATGGGTCAAAACCAAATGGTATTTATGCACTAGTGGTGTCCATGGTTTCGACTTCGGGTCTGTAAAATAGTTTTCATTTTCTTTGTTGAAAGGAGAACCTAGAATTAAACCTATTTAATATGAACACTTGCATATTTTTGGGTTTCACCCAGAGTACTGTTGAGATATAGAAGTTAAGGGTTTTCAAGTATTTCTTCATGGGTTATGACTGTCTTGAGGACCATATTCAATGATTGATTTAGGATTGTGAAGTGTGCATACAATCAGTTATTAAAAAAAAGATGTTTTTCTTTGCTCCTGGATTTATCGTTTTTGAAAGAAGTGATGGGTTTCGAACCCTAATTTTGGAATAAATCTCACAAGATCGAAATTGGGTCACAAAGATCATATATAGTCTCATATTTTTGTTTGAACCCAAATATTTGGTATTGTATATGATGATTGTGGATTAAAGGTTTCTTATGCAAATGATAAACCCTTCTTTTCGATTAGAATTGAAATATAAAAAAAAAAAATGGGACACCTCTGTCAATCCAAATTTGTTCTAAACAAGTCTAAATAAAAAGATATAAGTTTCAACCACGGCAACATACTTGAACTTGGATGTCCTTTTTCATTTCAATCTTTGTTTTCAACCCATTAT